>APFE031276111.1:792-52466 GCA_000404065.3 Pinus taeda | reverse complement strand
TCATATCCAAGACCAGTTCTGTGCTTGTTGTGGACAAGATGTTCCCAAGGTCTGATGATGGGCTTGGGAAGTGCAGACTGAGTTTCTACATCTACATTTACAACTGTTGCATTGTTAACTTGCTGCTGATGGGTGGTTGTCTCAATGTTCTGATAAAAAACAGGTTCAGAATGACTTCTCTGTTTTAATTCTTCTTGCTGTAGCTTTGTCTCAAGCTGCAAAAACTCAATATTTTCTTGTGCATTTTGCAAGCAAGTTTGAATGTTAAAAAGAGTTTCCTCACTGACTTTTACCATCCCATCAATAGTGGAAAATATTAGACTATTTAATAACTGTAATGCATCATCAATTCTGGTCATTTTCTTCATTATCTTATACATTAAAGAAACTGATCACAACTATCAACCAGTGAAGAAGAAGCAACAATCACTGCAATATCCTTTATAAATGTCAGCAAACGATCAATGACCTAACGTCCACCTTGAAGATTAAAAAACTTCCAAACTGTTGAAGTGTGTGTACACATCTAAACTTGCATAAATTCCAACAAAATGCAAAATGACTCTAAATCAGAAAATTACAATAGTATTTACTATCAACAAAATTCGGTTTGCTTGGACAAGTGGCCAGATTCCAATGTTGCGCACTAGTGCACAAAATTTCGTACAGACTGTCTCAGTTCAGGTGGTTTGCCACAAAAAGGACCTTCTCGAACACCTTATTGAATGTGAGCAAACAGATCAAAGTGGTTGGCCCTTGGCCTCGTGGCACTCTATTTAAATGCCATTGAGGATGTCGCGAGTTCGATCAACCGCACGTTGAAGCTAAAAATAAGTCAAGGTGGTGCTCTACAGCACTCCAAAACGTAGCTCAAAGATGCCACTCCAAGCTGTTTGTCAACATAGTTGTGCTCTTCCAAACGAGGTAGGCTCAATGTTGATTCCCCACCTTTCCGATATCCTTTCAAACCACAATTCTGTGTGTTTATGCAGATTCAATTCCTGAATAATTAATCCTGGGCATGCACATCTTGCCTTTAGTTCCTGATGCTTTCACTACCTGTATATTTGCATTGTCAACAGAACCCACCTCCGATTCGTCATCGTCATTGTCAATATTATCAGGTGTAACTCTGTTTTGAATGCCTCTTTGTCTCAAAACAAAAACATTAAAATAATAGCTAACCAAATCCTCAATCTTTCTTGAAGGTAAGCAGGTTATGGATTTAGCAGTTTCGAGCACATCTCAATTCCAATTCATGCATATATCACTTGAAACAATGCGCCCATATTTGACTATTCAAAAAACCAAAATATAGATAATTGCTCATTCAATTTAATCAGACATCCAAATTGATGGTCCATATAAAAGTTTGTCAGACTATTCGGTGTAGTATTGTCTTCCGAATCGAATCAGAGCCCATATCAATGAAAATCTCCACCAGAGCAGCGCATTGAATCCATGTGATAGAGGTAAACAACCTATGAGCGATCACTCCAATGGAAAATACAATTCTCTGCCACACTTTTAGCAGGAACTTGAGAATGTTACGGCTGGCGGTTTACTTAGCGGAAGGGAGAAGCTGCAAGAGATCCCTCAAGAATTGGGTTCTCATTCCCCTGTTCAATGCAGTTTAAACGAAATCTATGAGATAGAATTTGTTGCTCTTGATAATTACGACTTGGTTTCACCCATCGCTACTTGCGGAAGCTATTATTAATTATTTATTTAACCCACCAATATTAAACCAGAACCAGAACTAAAACCAGAGATTGCTTTTGGAACACGCCATCTCGTAGCCCAAACAGTCTGTATTTGATATAACGCACATATATAAATCTCGGGAAAGTGCTTACATTGTGTGTATCAATAATTTTCTTCAATTTATTACAACTGTTGTAAGCGTCACTTGGACGGTGTAACTCTGTTAAGAAACTGAGGGAAGGAAGACAGCTCACACAGTAGAAATTGCACGCGTGTCTGTACGCATCATATATGAAGTTCTACCATAAAGTGATGCAAGATTAACATTGGCGTAGCATAACCACACATTCAGGATAATATGTCAGCATTATCAAGAACAGGCGATTGTTCGCTTTCAAATTGGATGCGCGACATCAGAAGACGACACTGGAATGGTGGGTCTTTACTCTTCTCGCATGTCCTTTGCTTGATTGCGTGTGCGCTGTTTTCCAAGATTTATTTGGAATGGACTGGAATCATCCGTGGTTGCTTCCTTTATGCGTCCACTCTGCTGAGCTTGGACGCTACTAGAAATTATCACCAATACGATGGGACAAACAGATGTTATGTGTTATTTTTGTTTGGCTAGAGCAACAGCGGCAGCACCAACAACATTTTAAACAAAAATATGAGAAAGCGATTTAAACAATAAAATATGGGACAGCGTTAAAAATTGCGTTGTCCAATCTAATACCAATCAATTCATTGGAAGAAACGCAAAGACCACCAGTTACCCTCCCACATTCAACTGTTACCATTCAAATGTCGAATTTCAGATATACCAGGAGCGAATTTCAGATATATGGAATTGAACAGAAGCCCCAAATTGATTCCCACGCTATTGATAGTCACAACCAAGATGTACGCATGGAGACCGCGCACAAGGAATTCAAGCAAGGCTTGGCTAGCAATCCTTCAACGGTAATACGCACCCTTTCAGTTTCCCTGAACAGCTAGAACAAGGCAGAACGGTCGCTGTAGTGGGTAAGCCTTGGCAGATTGGAGCCAGCAATTTAGAATATGGACAGACAAGTGTCAGACCAGTGTTATGAATAGATACGTTATGGACAGAGGCAGCGCTGGTGCGCCAGAGAGCATTATGTTAGGACAGATGCATTATGGCAGAGGCAGCGCTGGTGCGCCAGAGAGCATTATGTTAGGACAGATGCGTTATGGCAGAGGCAGTGCTGGAATAAGGCAGAGGCAGAATATTTCAGATCTCAGCACAGAATAATCAATGGAATCACAAGTGCAAAAATGCCCTTTTGAAACATTTATGAAAGTCAGAGAGCAATTATTGTATTCAGAAGAACAGGCAGGCAGAATTAATGCAGCGTTACAGGTAATGAAGACTAGGCCAGCACTATTCAAGGCAGCTTAGACCAGTTGCTCAGGGAATAACAACATCTCATTTTTTTTAACTAAAGGATAAACCCTAAGAAAGAAAACTACACAGGCCACACATCATGGCTCTGATACCATGTTAAACACACATGGACAGGAAGAAAGATAGGAAAGATAAAACATGTGAGTGCATTTTTTTATTAACAGGAGATATACATTTATAGTACAATATGGTGACCGTTGGGATTCACATCCCAAGGTCCCTTGGACTACTTAGTCTGTTCAACTTCTACACTAACCCATTTAGGATTAGGTGTCCAACATTTTTTTTCAATGTAATTTGGGGAATTTAATTTGTGTCAAAGCTATGATAATATTTAAAGTTTTTTCCATTATATTATAAACAAATAATCCAAATCTCATAGATACTTCTAAAATTTCTTATTCTCCTTGACCTATTAAAGAAGGTTAACCTTTCATTGATTCAAGGCTGAGTTAAATTTGAAAGCTTTTTATAATTCAACATTGGACAACATCCTCAACAATAAACAAGATTCATCTCTAAAATTACACAAAAACATGTATTTTTGTACATGACTAACTTGCACTATAAGGTACCAAATAACTTTTTATTTCTTTCCATAACCCTTCTATCCCACTCTCTAGTTCCTTAAATCCATCTACTGTTGGGATGAGAACAATCTTATCAAAGGATTTTTACGTTAGGTTCACAAACTTTTCCAAATTTATTCTGGGTGTACATGGTAACTTCATGGAAACCTTAGGTACATGGTTATGGTTGTGTGCCCTTTCCAAAAAAATAAAATATAGGTTTCGTGTCAATGATCTTAAACAGCCTCAGTCCATGAATCCATGGCGAACATGGACCTTGGGAAACATTGATTCAATGCACTAATTTAACATGGGTCAGACTAATTTTAGTCATATTTTTGTTTCTATTTTTATTTTCGATCCACGGTAACTTTGTTTATAATTTTTAATAACGTGAAATGTAGATAAATTAAAGAAAAATTTAACCATAACATCTCTCGCTCAAATGGAAAGTTTATAGGCGAGTCAAAACTTGAAAAACTCATTTCTCACGTCTACTATGACCGATATGTTGTTTACACTAAAGTCACTACAATTACTGATTAATTTGGAAGCCAGTGCCAGATTGTTTTCCATTAACTCAGGTTGTTTGCTTAGAATATTTTTGAGGTCACCTATTAAATAGAATAAATACAACTTGTAACTTCATTATCAAATTTAATTCCCAGCATAACTTTGACTGAATATGAATTAGAATCCATGCGCGTAAAGTAGTTTTCATCATGAATTGATGTTTTGCTGACCTGTGCAAATTAAAGGATTCAAAGCGATTAAGAAAGAAAGAAACCTTTGAGGTTATAACTTCCATAGTCATTCTTGTTCTAATCTTTGTTGCATCATATATAGTAGAATTTTGCTTCCATCTATTTTAGGTATCACAAGAATTATTAGGAATAGAAGATGAACTTTTCACTCTGCATAGAGATCTATAAAATGACTCAGGTCTAGGGATTAGGATTTAGGCATACTAGTGATCAAAGAGGTCGGGAATTTTTTTCACCCATCTAATAAACAAATATCACCACTCATTATCTAATCTCACCACTCATTATCTTTCTAATATATGTGGTGTTGTATCAATTGATGTTGTATTAAAGGAAAAACATAACTTCTATTGCAAGGTATTTAAAAAAAAACATTTGGTATGTAAAGGTAGAACACAAATCTGATTGCATTTTAATCTAGGATTTCTCCATTATAATAGATTATGAATATATCTTCTATAATTTCATTTGACTATAATTCCATAAATAGTATGGAATAAAATGACCTAGGATTTAATCCAAAATGACCTATGGAATGTATCTTGCAACTGTTTTAAAACCCTTTTATGATTTTAAAACACAATTTCTGTCAATATAGAGAATTTTGATTTAGAATGTAGATAATTTAATATTTGGGATACATACTAGATGAACATGGTGTGCACATGGACCCAACCAAGACCCAAGTCATTCCTGTTTGGTTAGCACAATGAGTCTAATAGAGCTTTGTATATTCTTTGTCCTTTCTACCTTATACCAAGGGCTAATCCTAGGGTTTTCTCATATTTCTTGGATCTTAAATAAAGTTACCAAGGGTGGAGTTAAATTAAAATTTTCCTTTTCTAATTCATGAAGAAAATAACTCTAGGATTTCAAATATAGCCTTTTCTATGAATTAGTTGATAGGCCTCTGAATTGCCTATTTTTATCGTTAATTCTACATCTACATTCCATACATTATGGCCCCTAAGACATAAACTTCATGGAAAGTTCAACCTTTTGATGATCAATATGCCTTATGTTTCTCCAATTATATACAATTAACTTGGTTTAAGTTGAAATGTGATTTTTAATTGATCTTAGAGTGATATATGCTTTTTATTATTGCATATGTTGTATATGTGAAGGATAATATTATCCACAAGTTTTAAGGGTAGGAAATTAGATAAGAAAGTAAGATCGATCTCTCTCATTAAATCATATAGAAAAAGTTCAAGACTGTTGAGATTTTTAAGTGATTTTGTCCCTTCACCTTCCCTACAATGTGGATGTAATCTAACAAAACAAGCTACATGATTTTAGGTGATTGTGGGACACATTTCATGAATCAAGGGATTAACTGGACTTAAATAGGATATTTTTTCAAGTATAATATTAAGGCTCCTATAGAAAATTGAATCATCATCATTTTCATAAATTCGAATTTCAAAGAAACATAGAATTTTAGTTCACTTTTCTTGCAAATTTTAATTTATTTTTTATCTTAAGGGATTCACCGTATTGCTTGCCTCCGGTTTTGGCATAATATGGACTTAAAATGGAGGTTGAATCTCCTCTCAAGAGCTATGGTTTTATTTCTCCAATTCTTGTTACTTTCATTTCCATAATGCATTTACTTTCATGTATTTCCTCTATTTATTTTGATTTATGATTTACATTTAGAATACTTTACTATATTGTTTGTCATTGGAATAGTTTTCTTTATGGTGTGTTATTTCGTACCAGTAGAATAGTTTGATTTCTGCAAATTTAATTTATGTTCATTTCCTTTATGCACATGTACTTTTTGTCATTTTCTTGACTGTAGTTTACTTTTAATTTATATTTTTCCTTGAAATGAAAATATCATTTTATTTATATTCATTTATTTTCTTATTTTTTTAATTTCTAAGAATTATCATGGCTCATTTTGAAATATAGTTGTTTCAATGGAGTTTGCACATACAATGTGCAATACCTCATGAATTTGTACAAACCACGGGTTGACATTTAAGGTAAAGAATTCAAGATTATTGTTGCAATTCTTTTTCCCATCACTTTTTGGTGATGTTTCCGGGGAGGTTCTAAAAAATAAATTGAGATGGACTTTTTTACATCCGAAATTGCATTGTTTTTTACATATTTCTTAGAAAATATTTTTTACGAAAAATGAAAGTAAAGAAACTATTATTCCAAAGGGAAGAGAAAATAGCTCCAACACTTCTATGGTAAAGGAAATGGGATAAAAATGTATACGTAAACCATATAGTTTTAAAAATATTCATATCATTCAATTTTATGAAAAACTAGGATGAAATTATTGATAATACCTTTAGAACAATCATTACTTGAAGGAGAAAATATATATATTATATATATATATATATATATATATATATATATATAATATATATATATATATATATATACACATACACTTTCCAATCCAATTGAAGTCACACCATTTCCACATCGTATGAAGAAGTTACACTATTAGTTTGAAAATATGCTTTGTTCCAGGTTTGCATGCTAATTGTTTCTTGACATATATTTCATATCAAGTTATAGTGGAAATGAGTCAATGAATCTACATTTTCTCCCACTATAATCATATTAATTTGATATTAAATGAAAATGTTATGATAAAAAATGTAATTTTTGGTCAAATATGCAAGTTGCAAACAATCTCATACATGGATTTTCTATCATCATATTTCGCACAACAAAGTTATGCACTTTAAAACCCCATTTATACTAGATATTTAGCTTTAAATACACTTCAAAATGTCTTTTGAACCACTTCAATTTAATATCATATGAAAATGTTATCATTAAAATATCATTGGATAGTCTAGGATATTTACCACTCGTCAACATGTTAAAATGGAAATTGTTTCATGAATCCTTTTCAAATACGTTCCATGTGCGCTCAATTACCACCAAAAATTCTTTTGCTCTTGGCTGTCAAATGATAATGTGTTAGTATGGGACAAGGGTAAAATTCCCACATAGTGAAATAAGAATCAACCCAAGATTGAAAACTAAAAATAGACATACAAATAAGTCTCAACAATAATAATAAGAGGTATTCCCTAAGAGGGATCAGTGAGTTAAAAGCTAGTCAGACATACAGTAAACAGGAGCATGCTAGAAGTTAGTTGCAAAACAATTCGCAATGTATCACTAACATGCCAAGAAATAAGTAAACAAGGATTCAAAAGAAAAACATACATGCAATCACTATGCGTTAGTCTATAACATATTGCATATATGACGACACACATACAAATATAGTGAAGTATCAGAGAGCTGATACAACCACCATGAGTAAGCATGGGAATCAATGTTAGATAAAGAGAACATCTTATTATTGCTGCTACAAATTCAAGTGCATAATTAGCAGTTGCTTAAAACCCAACAATGGAACATGGAATGCTCATAACATTGCCTAGAAAAAAACTTTGGCCTCACTATAGCTCCATCTACTAGTTGCGAAGGGTTGAGTGGCTCTAGCTCTCAAGCATAAATCAAATATCTATTCCTAGACTCAACTCTAGTGCTAAATTCCTTTATGAATGAGACATGAGAGCACATTTATTTAGATGATGTCATTGCTCACCTACCATGACCCTTGACATCCCCTCATGACTCTTGAACTTATTCACTTCCTTCTCCAGCGTACTGATTATTACATGCTCATAGCTATTAGCATCATGATCATAAAATTGACATGGTGACACAGGAGAAGATGTGAGGAGAGTATGGAGGGTTCTTTGAAACCTTGCAAAATCTTGTTGTTATTCGTGTCATGCCTTTGAGACTGTTAGGTGTTTATGAATCTTGCATGGACCCATATTGCTTGCCAATAGGGAACCTAGTTGCAAAACATCCTACAAGTAACCCTCGATATCTCCAAATAGGTTGAAATTATCATTCTTATATACCCTGCAAGAAAATAACAATAGTTATACATGTTGATAATTTAACAACCAACCATAAATGCAAAAATAGATAAATAAACAATAATAATCACGAAAAACCGAAATCAAATTTGGACCCATGGATAGTCCTTTATCGTGCTATGGTATTGTTAGAGTGAGTGGATTCGTTGGTCTTCCTAGAATTCCATATTATTCTTCATGGGGTTTATTCACGGCAAATCCAAACCCTAATTTCTTCCTTTCTTTCACAAATCCACTTTATAAAACAAGTGCTATGGGAAAGGGTTCGAGGAGCATGTGGTAGGATAAGGCATTTCAATGCTTCATTCCCCTCAATTAATGCATAGTAGGAAAGGTCCCTTATCCTCATTATAGGGAAGATATATAGATTAGGTCTTCGTAAGGAAACTAGTAGGACCTATGTTCGTCAGACATTGACCTCCTTCCTTCAAGCTCTCAGGAAGCATTTCTTAAATATAGATTGACAGAATCCCTAAGGTTCGCCCTTGGGTGAGAATTATGCTTGATATATTGGGAAACATGGCCAATCCATACTGGAAACCAAAGTGCATATAGATCTACCATCATTTTTTATTCTTGAGTGTAAAATATCATCATAAAATAAAAGAAGGCATGTCTGATATGAAAGGCATATGCTTCTTTTGTTCATCAACCAACCATCGACTCCAACCATTAGGCCTTGCATTCATTTCCATTTTCGGCTTATGATCTGGCCTACATTTCTTGACATAGTTTTAAAATCCATGTTAGGTCCAATTATCAAAAGGAAATTCACACAGTTTCTTTATAACAACATAAATTTGCACTTCAACATTCTCCTCCATCCCTAGGAACTTATTTCAACTTCCCTCCAGATGCCCTTCCTTCTCATACTCATGCGATATGGACCCCCTAAATATAATGTTCGTGTTTCCTTGTATATACAGTAAGCCCAAAAAGTATATGGAGACTTGAACAAGGAAAATAGTTTGTGGAGATCACATAGTCACAAAAGATGGCAAGTAAAACTAGCCCCTTATTTTTCGAGCAGTGACTTTTTTTGCGACTCAACAACCCTAGGTCGAATATTTGCAATAGAGGCCAGGTCGCACTGGATTCCCAAGTTTTCTGGGTATTCTCTTTGTAACTTGAATCTATCAAGTGCTTCTTTGGTGTTGTGATCATCTATGTATGTGCTTCGTGCATCTATACTTTTGAGGTGTTATCGCTTGGGGGATATGATTTTCCAAAGATTTCCACTACAAAATAACATGTCACACACTTTAGCACCCATCTTTGCTACAAAAGAAAAATATTCAAGTAATCCTCACATCAACAATATTCCTTTGAATGACCACATGCATGGAGAAAATGTATTGTCTCTTATGCCCCAGTATTGCAGTGTTCAAAATTCTTCTTATTGCTCAAATGTATCATTACTGGTTCCTTTGCTGTGATTACATCTACATTATGTGATTCCAGTGCTTCTAGGCTATTCAATTATAGCCATTTCTTTCTATTTTCAGGAGAGGTGAGAGACATGCTCATTATCAATCGCCGGGTAGGTCAAAGCCTGCAACATATCAGTGTTATAATTTTTACTATGTGACTTTAGTGTGGATACATGTAATGAGGGGGTGCATGGTCATGCAATAGACATGTCGAAGGTAAGAATGTCAGCCTATAGAGAGTTATATGTGATTCGTGGAGGTCACATAGGTACAATCTAATGGAGGTCATGTTCTGTAGTCTTTCCTGAGGTGCGACCCAGTGGCCTGGGTGGAAATGAGACCCACTATAGGTCACAAAGTTTCAAATCTAAGAGGTTTCATTACCTGGAGGTTGACTTAAGGTGTGATTTAGTGACCCAGTGACTTGGGAGAGGTCACATAATCACGTCGAGGGTTGGCTCACATCTTCTGGTTAGTTGTTGAATATTTGGGGTACGACCTAGTGACCAATGGAAGGGATGTGACTCTGTGACTTATAATGCCACCATATAGCATGCATCTTTGTACTTTGATTCCAGAACCACCTTAAAGTACCATTCCTCACATCCTATATCCCTTTGTAACTTCATTTTATGTATGTGACTTTGTTACATTCATGGGCTCTCCACCTTTGAATGTGACCTTCACATTATTCAATACATGACTTCAGCCAATGACTGCGCCCTTTGCTTTGAAAATATTATATGATCAGAACACAACGTCGAGGGACATGGTGTTTACACCCAAATAATCCAGGGCCAATGTTTATCCGCATTAACAGGTACCCATTAGCAAGTCCATGGTTTTTTCAGAAAAAATAATGCTCGTCGATTGCTAATGCTATGGAGATTTTTGCCTACCTGCTGTTGAAAATGATATACAATTTCTCCATCATGGAATTTTCTATTTCCTTTTCAGGGTGCGCCAATATACTAAGTATTTCCCTTTTGAATACTTTACTCCACATGATTTGCATTGGATTTTCATGGATAAGTGTCGCAACAAAACCATAAAGGAATGTTATTCATATGAGCCATCGACTCACGTAGTTTGTTTCGAAAATGGGTTAATAAATGAATAGGGCGAAATTGAATATAAGGCTTATGTGACCCCAAATGGGTCACTACTCCCCTAGATCGTGTGTTGGCCTTTTGGTTAATAACTCTTGTTGATTACGGTTAAAACACGAAAGTCACCTCCAGTTTTCATGTAGATGCATCATTCCTCATTAGCTAGGAATGCCTTTGTTAAAAAATATGTTGATTTATTTGCATATATAATACAATACTTGCTTCTCCTTTAGTATTTAACAAGAATTCCATCATGTATGTGTTTTATTTTATTTAACTTGAATCTCTATGGTGAATTAAAATAATGTGCCTTGAGATATAGGTGTTTCTTCTTCATATAAATTTTCATTCCAAATGGTTTCGTTTCGGCACATAGTTTGATGTCTATCTTCATCATGGTATCCAAAGCCCCTTTCCCCTCTTAAACTCCTTAAAGAGTACATGAGGTTTCATATGGTACGTTAAAGCCACCATCTTGTTCATATCATCTTAGGGGTGCCATGTTGAGGGATTATTTAATGTCATTTTCACATTGACTAATGTATACAACTCCTTCAACCAGTTTCTTGAAAATAAGATGGAATGAAAAAAGTTAGCTTGCAATATTGATATTTTCATGCAAAGACATGGACACAAATGAATAAATAACATAATTCACTTGGGGAGCATAAACAATGAATTATCTAAATCCAAATTTAGGTGCTTTAATGGACCCATTCTTTTTAGTTTACTTTGATGTTTCAAGGTGCTCAACTTGATGATGCACTCATAGAGCAAGTTCCTTGAAATACCCATGACCATGAGTTTAGAGGATGGGTAACTAATCATGAACCATGTCAACATGACATGCAATGATGCTTACCATGATGCTAAGAAGCGTCGATGAGAATGTGACCCCACTAGTATATGAATTAGCTTAGATCATGAAGACAATCTAGGGTTCCTCCCAAACCCTAATATGGTCAACCGCAAGGAAAGTCGGATTAAGGTCATGCCAATCTACACACAGGTGCCTCCACTAATTTGTAATGTAAAATATACAAGGATACGTTTCAAATTCACGGGGCTCTCAATGCTCCTTGTATAAATAAACCTTGAGACCTTAATGTAATCATAAGGTTTATAATTGGGATAAAGCATGATGTGTGGATGCAATGTATGAAGCATGAGGGGGTGCATCAACAAGGATTGCTAGGAAGTATCATAGAGAGAGTAACTTGTTGAAAGCCTGATTGAAACCTTAGTAGCCTGCATGAAGTAGTGGGGTACAAAAAAATTTGGACATGCCCAAAAATTTGGGGTGGTGCTGCTACACTCCATTATTTGATAATCTCACAATGCGTTGTAGGAAAATTTCTTATTTTATACAGATTTCTAAGGGTCAACAAGTTGACTTAGAAGAGTTTCACGAAGAGGGTAAAGCACCAAAATTTTGAGAACTGCAAGAAGTAATTGATTACATCAAAATATAGATATAAATTAAAATCAGAAGTATTTCCATAATTGAAGAAAATGATGACAACCAATGCCTCTAGTGCAAGAAATATTGAACATGTGAAGAGGAAAAAGAGAGAAAGGGAAAAAAGAGAAAGAATGAAAAATCCCACTCTCTGCCTAAATTCCTCTTTGAGAAAATTCTAGGGTTGTAGAAGAAAAAAAATAATTTCCTCATTGTGAGAGCCTCCTTCAAGCACCATGAGGAGAAACAATTGGGCAAAACAACAATGACTTTAGTAAATTAAGGGGAAAAAGAGAAAGAAAGGAAAAAGAAAAAGGGAAAAAATAAAATGTTTCATATGACGTGTTTATAGGTATGTAGCAACTCATGTACTCCCGGTACCTAGAGAGAAAGACAAAAGTAATATATAAAGATCCAAGAGATTTCTATCTTTTTTCCATCTATCATCACATTTCCCACTCAATCACTTATTTTTCATTATGCATTCTCCTTAAAAACCAAATCTACCATTACGATAACCTACCATCCTTATCCATCCACTTCCTTCATAATTCTACTTGGAGAAAGCAGAATGTATAGGTTTCTACCCGAAACCTACAAGTGTAAATAGGAAACATATATATTTCTTTGGGAAACCTCTAGATTGCTATAAAAGGCGTAGTAGATAAATTTGTCAATGTAATTACTTCATTCCTCTTAAATTGGCATCATCATGACATAAAAAACACTAACAAGAGGAACATAACCTCTTTCGAGATCCTTTTAAATCTACACGATGATCCAAGAATCTCCATCTCAATGCAAATTGAGACAACACTATTGCATCCATCCCTATAGGATCTCTCAAATTCTAAAAATACATATAAAGATATGATTTATCACATGTATGAATGGGTGAAAGCCTATAATTTAGCAAAAGAAATAATGGTGTTATATGGAAAATTCACTTCTATGGACAAAAATGAACTCCCTCGATCTAGTGATCTAGTCTAGAATAGCAGAGGGAAAAAACATCCATGTTTTCCTTAGGGAGATTAGAATACAGAAAATAGACCTACATGGAATATGTAGTAAGTCCTCTTCTCTTTGCTTATAAGCTCCAACTCTAGCTCCATGTGCTATAAATGGAACTTGCAACAATGACTAAAACAACCAAGAGAACAAAACTATCCATACAACATAATCTAATACCACTAATGGATGAGTCAACATGGCATTGAAATATATGAGCATAAACATGAAACAAGTCTAGGAAAATAAAGTACTTTTTATATTAATAAATAAGAGAGAGAGTTACAACCATATATAGAAGGTGACACTGTAGATGTCTCCCCAATTGTCTTGTCCTTCCTTGTCACAAAGAAAATACTCACACTCGACTGTAATGCATAAATGGATAGATTCCTTAACCTCAAGGGAGCAGAATGAGGGCACTAATAATCTCCAAAAGCCATTAGATGAAATTTCATCCTAAAAGTACCCATGAAAATTTCATGTAATTTCGATGTCAGAATATATAACCAATCAAAAACCTTTAAATTTAAAAGGAGGTACATGTAAATATTTTGGAGGGAAAAGAAGAAAAAATACTTTTTTAATTTTATTTTTGGCTTATATCCTTATAGTTTTAATCAAATTTCAAGTGTAGGCACTTGTTGGATGAAAAATTAAATTCCACATCCAACAAGTACCCATTATGCATACTTTTGAGAAAACCCACATTGATAAAAGAAAATTAAGATACATTAAAAAAGCATGTTGAACACATTTTTTTGATGTATCATCAATTTTTATCAGTGTGTGTCTTCTTAAAATTATGCATAATGGGTACTCGTTGGATGTGTAAGTTAATTCATCATCCAACAAGTGTCCACACTTGAAATTTAAGTAAACATATAAGGAGATAATTTAAAAATACATTTAAAAAAAGTAGCTTCCTTCTTTTCCCTCCAAAATTCATATCTCTTATTTTATTATTTTTCCTTATCAGGCAACTTTTAGGCTGAAATTTCCTATAATGCAACCCAAACTCTATGGGAGGTAGTAGATTCAAAGGGTAAAAGTGGTAGTTTAGGATTTACCAATCTAAGCTTGAGATCCACATATGAAGGAAGATAAGTGACAAGACCTCTAGAGTAGGAATTTGAGATCTCCATCAATGTAAAATGGTTAAAATCACCATAGAAGCTTTTATAAGGAGAAGATTTCAAAACATTTTTTATTTTTCTTGAAACTCTAGAATCATCACACATGCAGAGTAGAGCAACCTGCATTGGCCACTACATGTTCTCAGTTATGCTACTTGCAAACATTGTAGATGGACATGCACGCAGGGTGCGTTGGGGCTAAAAATAACATTTTTGAGCTGATTGAGCGAAAAATTCAGACTTTTTGGAGAGATTATGCTTAGGTCATTGCAAAGGGATTATGACAAAATGTTAAAGGTTGTTTATTGATCCATTTTTCAGGCCTTTTGAGCAGATGTGACAAAATGACCCATAACAAATGGTACACCATTCACTTCAAAGTTACTTATTCCACTTAGTGAAAGTCAAGAATGAGATTTGATTGTAAAAAATATAAGAAATTTGTTACATGCACTATTCAATATGGGCCTCAAATATCCCTTTTTACAAGGGTTATCTCGAGCTATGATTGAAACAACTAACAAATAGAAAAATAACTAACAAAGTATTAATTGCAATAGCCCTAAATGCATAGGTCACTTCATGCATGCAAAGGTCACTTAATTTCTCTGAGATGAGTCAATGAGAAGCCAGGTTGGTAGCATTTGGAAACATCTTTCGAAAACATATAAGAGAGGTGTTTGGAAAGTATGTGACCACAATTTTTTTTTTGATTTTGTAATAAATTTTCTCTATTGGAAAGCCTTTACAATCTTGGTAAAGTAGGGAAATCATGAAAACCAAAAAGACACCATTATCTTGTGCAAAAGGCCAAAAAAAGGAAAAAAAAAAAAAGGTGGAAGGAGAGATTAAAAGGAAAAAAAAAATTGTCTTCTTCAATATAGTTAACCTCATGAATAGAAAATGAAAGGGCCTAAGGAATGTTAATACTAAGAAAAACAATTACATATGAATAAATCATGCAAAGGGTCACCAACAACATTGTACTTCACAAGTTCATTTTCTTTCATTTCCATTTTCATTTCACATTTTCCTTTACACATATAAATACTCCATCACATACACAAAATGTTTCAAAGATACCACCATACCATCTTACCATACTCATTCAACATTATTCTTATCCATTTTTCCATTTTACCACCACTTTTCTAGCATTTTATACATTTGTTTCAAAATTCTAATGGACGCCTATAGGATTCCATGTAGAAATTCATGTGTTTCTACAAAAAAAACCTATAGGAATCACAAAAATGTATAGATAACAAAGATATTCATTTCCAAACCTCCACATTTTGAAGAAAGCATCCTTATTATACCATTCACACTAAACAAAAAGAATATTTCCATTTCCAACACTTTTATAGGATCACATGTATTTATGTAGGATCCTTTGTACCAAGTAGAACAATGAATTTTTTTTTATTGTTCCAACCTCAATGAATTTAAAATGACAAAAAATTCTAAGTTTGAAGGTAGACTGCCAACATCTAAAAAGATTGTGAGGAACCATCCATCACCTGCATATAAAATGCAGGCACTAGCTTCAAATTTCAATAGTGGAAAAGAATGAGATGGAATGTCACAGTAGTCAGAATCAACAATCAGAATTAGTCCAAATGGCTTACAAATATCTACATGCATCATAAATAAGGGTGGTTTGCAACAACAAAATTAACATGGAATGCCAACTACAAATGTGTAATATTCCAAACATATGTTATAACAACCATTGAAGAGAAATTCCAAAGATGCAAAAATCAAACCCAAATCACAATAAGGGAAAGTTGTGTTGCAAATCTCTTAATTTGATATATATCTATATAATATATACATATATATATATATATTATATTTATATATTAATATATATTATATTATTATATATATATATATTTATATTGATCTATGTTAGGTCCCTATAAGACTAGTGATTCCCATTACTATTGTCGTTTTATCCCTTATTATTTTTATTGTGCCCATAGAATCCCTCTATTATTTTTTTTCTTTATATTATTTTGTTGTCTGCTTAGTTATATTGTGACCCCTTAGACTACTATATAAAGAAAGAAGGTTTTGTCATTTGAATCATCCAAGAATTGTTCATTTGTGTAATGTAAAAGAGGTTTCCCCTCGAAGAGGATCATTTCTAAGGTGTTCATCTATCTTTTTTATCTTTTTGTGAGTTGGTTTCATAACATTTGGTATCAGAGCTTTGGATTCTAGGGTTTCGCTACTCCAAATAGGTCATCATGGAATTTTCACTATAAATTGTTTTCTGCGACATTTCAGAAGCTAAAATTAAAACCCATTTGAGATGAAAGCATGATGAACCTCCGATCCAAATTTCAGAACCCATCTCGCTATATTGTCGAAGATATAATCTAAGGAAGTTAGGGTTTTTGTAGACCCACGAATTACATTCCAAACATGTTACCTTGGGAAAAGCATCATAACTTTTGCTTTGAGCATCAGATTGAATTTTCGTCAGAAGTTATAGAAAGAGTACGGACTGTAGTTTTCTTGGGTATCATTTTTAGAACCTAAGGTTGAAATAGTGATCCACAGGACGTCATACAAGTTCACTCTCCTGAACCAGTCTATACTCAACTCATCGTGGGAGATTTGGCATAACCCTTTATTGGAGAATCCAATCTTGATCAAACTTGCGAAGTTAGAAAGACTACTCAAAGTTTTACCATAGGAATAACTTTTAGACCTGGGGGATCCACAACTACAAAGATACATTAGATTCAATATCGAGCTCCTACAAACTAAAAAACGGTGTGTACATTTTTTTAAATTTTTGCATATGCTTTGTTTGAAAAAATAGTTTGAAGGAATTCAAAGGGCATAGTGAAGAATTATTATCAGTAATTGATGCCCTGAAGAAAGAAAATGGAAACACCTAGTAAGAAACCTGAAAGCTCTAGCATGACTCTTGAAGAAGAGGAAGAAATGCAACATGATATATCAAAAGTATGAGACTAAGTGCAACAAATTTCACACGCACAAAAAGTAAAAAAAGATAAGATGGATGGTTTAAAGAAAGACGTAGAAGCTAGGATGGATGGTTTAAAGAAAGGTGTAGAAGCTAAGATGGATGGTTTAAAGAAAGGCGTAGAAGCAAAGATGAATGACATGGAAGCTAAGATGGATGGCATGGAAGCTAATATGGATGGTATGAAAGCTAAGATAGGCGGCTTGGAAGCTAAGATGGATGGCATGGAAGCTAAGATGGATGATTTAAAGAAAGGTATGGAAGATTTGCATAAAAACTTGAAGACAAATTTGATAAAGTTTCTAAAAGAAATTCTTACTAATGGCGAAAGGGTAGGAAATGGAACTCATGATGAGAAAAAAATAAATGTTAATCATGATTTCATAGACTCTAATGTTGGATCAAAGAACCAGCATGTTCCAAAGATTGATATGAGGAAGTTTGATGGCAATTATCCCAGAACATGGATACTACAGATGGAGCAGTTTTTCAATCTTCATAATGTGCAAAATAGACAAAAGGTACGCATTACAACTTTATATTTGGAGCCAAATTAGTTTGTCTAGTTTTGATGGCTTTTCTCCATAGACAGCTTGTCACTTGGGCTATTTTTATGGATGAAATGATAGCACATTATGAGGATACAAAAAGCAACACTTTTTTTAGCCAATTGATAAATCACAAACAAAAGGGTTCAATGATGGAGCACATTGAGGACTTCCAAAAATTGAATATAAGGGTAAAAGATATTCTAGAGAACCATAGGATTGATGTTTTCATAGGGACTTTAAAAGATAACATTTGACATGAGGTTCGCCTTTGAGAACTAGATTCATTGGAGAAGGCATTCAGGTTGGCAAGAAAAATGGAAACAAAAATTATGGCAACAAGGAAGCCTGCCACTCACAATCATAAATATGGAAGTGTTAATACCCCTAGGCATCCACAACCTACAATGTTGACACCACAACAATTGGAAGAAGAAAGAGCAAAATGGCTTTGTTACAGTTGTGATAGCAAAAACACTAAAGGTCATAAGTGTGTAGAGAAGAAATTATTTTACATAGATTGTGAAGAGGAGGAAGAAAAGGAACAAGAAATGCAAAAAGAAGAAGATATCCACCAGGAAAAAACCCTAGAAAAAGAAGAAATGAATTCGACAATATATTGTAATGTGTTGGCTGGAATTACCACTCCCCAAACTATTAAGATAGAAGGGCATATCAAGAAGAAAAAGGTAATAGTGTTGATTGATTCGGGAAGTACCAATAATTTTATTCATTGTAAGATAGCAAAGGAATTGAATTGCTTCCTATATCCAACACTAATGTGTCAAGTGATGGTTACAAGCGGAGAAACCATAAATTCATTAAGAAAGTGTCATAATATCAAGCTATCCATGGGAGAATATGTATTGAATAGCCCAATACTTTCCATTCCAATGTGTGGTGTTGATGTTGTACTAGGAGTCTGATGGCTACAATCCTTAGGTACAATAGCTTTTAATTTTCAAGAAATTTTCATCAAATTCTCTTCAAAAGGAAAGGAAGTTGAATTAAGGGGTATTGCAGGGTAACCAGGAAAGATAATCAGCTCTAACGAAATGACAAAGCTTCTAAAGAAAGAACAATGAGGCATAACTGCACAATTATATTCACTAGATGTTCCCACATGAAAATCATCCATTTCCCCAAATCTCCAAAAAGTCTTGGACATTCATTCTAAGGTATTTGAGACTCCCAAAGGCCTCCCACCTATTTGTGATCATGATCATGCTATTAATTTGATTCCAGGAAGTGTTCCTCTAAACATAAGGCCTTACAGATATCCCTATGTCCAAAAGAGTGAAATTGAATGTATTATAGTTGAAATGCTAGAGACTGGTATAATTGAACTTAGTCAACGTTCTTTCTCTGCTCAAGTAGTATTGGCTCACAAGAAGGATGGATCATGGCGCATGTGTCCAATTACAGGGAGCTTAACAAGCTCACTATTAAAGGTAAATTTCCCATTCTTGTCATTGATGAATTATTGGATGAATTGCATGGATCAATTTAGTCCACCATGTTGGATCTTCATTCACGATATCATAAAATAAGAATGAAGACTAAAGACATTCCAAAAATAGCATTTAGAGCTCATGAGGGTCATTATGAATTTTTGGTCATGCCTTTTGGCCTTACTAATGCACCTTCTACATTTCAAGGTTTTAAGAATTCCATTTTCAAACCCTTCTTTAGAAAAATTGTGTTAGTATTTTTTGATGATATACTAATATACAACAAGACTTGGAAGAATCATGTCCAACATGTTGATATGGTGCTCAAACTATTGGAAGAGACGTAATTATATGCAAAAATATCCAAATGTTTCTTTGGAATACAAGAGGTGGAATATCTAGGTCATATTGTATCTCATGAAGGTATTAAGGTAGACCCTAGAAAAATTAAAACCATTAAGGAATAGAAAATCCCCACATCCATAAAGAAGCTAGGAGGATTTCTCGGGTTCACAGTGTATTATCAAAAGTTTGTTAAGAATTATGGGAGGATAGCAGCACCTCTAACAATATTATTGAAGAAAGATGCATTTTCATGGACTCCAGAAGCAACGAACGCGTTTGAACATCTTAAAGAGGAAATGTGCCAAGCACCAGTCTTAGCTACACCAGACTTCACAAAGCCCTTTATTGTGGAATGTGATGCCTTAGGAAATGGAACTGGTGTTGTTTTAATGCAAGAAGAAATACCCATTTCTTTTGAAAGTCATCTAATCAAAGGAATGTAATTACACAAAGCTATTTGTGAGAAGGACATGTTGGCAATACTACATGCACTTAGGAAATGGCGACTCTACCTAATGGGAAGACACTTCAAGGTAAAAATAGATCATGATAATCTTAAACACATTTTAGAACAAATATTATCTTCAGAAGAGTAGCAAAAATGGGTCACAAAGATGTTGGGTTATGACTTTGAAATCAGCTACAAAAAAGGGAAGCAAAAGGTTCTGGCAGATGCACTCTCAAGAAAGGATGAGGATGTGGAAGCATTTCTTTGTGCCATTTCTAATATCCAACCAGATTCTATAAACAAAGCAAGGGATGAATGGAAGAATAACGATGAAGTGTGGGCACTCATTCAAAAAATACAACAAGATCCCAGTACATCTGATACATTTAGCTAGAAAAATGATTCGTCATGGTACAAGGATCAGTTATACCTATGTAAGAATTCCCAACTCAAACAAAAGATTCTTAGGGAATTGCACATCTTTTCCTTAGGAGGGCACTCAAGATTTCTAAAAACCTACCACAGGGTTAAGAAGGATTTTTTTGGGATGGCCTTAAATCGGATATTCAAAATTTTCTAGTGGAATGTTTGGTTTGCCAACAAAATAAAGTGGAAACAATTAAGACCCCAGGACTATTACAAGATTTATCATTTCCAAGCCAACGTTGGGAGGAGGTTTCAATGGATTTAATCACAGGTTTAACCAAGTCCGAAGGAAATAGTGTTATTGTAGTGGTAGTTGGCAGAGTTACCAAGAATGCATAGTTTTGTGCATTATCTCATCCATTTAAAGTGATTACAGTTTCTCTTTCATTTATGGAAATAATTCAAAAGCTACATGGAAACCCAAAGATTATTGTAATTGATAGAGATCCCATTTTCACTGGAAATTTTTAGACAAAATTATTTTCTTGTCTTGGTACTCAGTTAACTCATAGCTCATCTTATCATCCTCAATCTGATGGATAGATTGAGATAGTAAACAAAGGTTTGGAAGGATATCTTCATTGCTTTGTATATGATAAACAGGCACAATGGGTCAAATGGTTGCCTCTAGTTAAGTGGTGGTATAACACTTCCTTCCATACTAAAACAAAAATGACTCCATTTATGGCACTTTATGGATATCATCCACCATCCATCACATCATATTTAAGAGAAAATTCTAAAGTTCAAGAAGTGGAAGATCACATCGAGCATCAGCAACAAGTTCTCTAACTCTTAAAGGATAACCTCACCTTGGCGCAGAATCGAATGAAATAATAGGCCGATTAACATTGCAGCAAAAGAAGTTTTGATGTAGGTAATTGGGTATTCCTACGGCTACAACCATATAAACAAATGTTCCTCAAGTAAGATAAGAAGGATAATAAATTATCACCAAAGTATTATGGTCTGTACAAGGTGTTGCAAAAGGTAGGTACTATGGCATAAAAATTGGAGCTTCCTGTAGCTTCCCAAGTGCACCTAGTTTTATATGTTTCATGCTTAAAGAAGGTTATAGGTGACAAGCTTCCAGTTCAAACAATATTGCTAGAACTTGATGAGGAAGGAAGAATCATATTGGAACCTGAAGCAGTCAAAGAAATAAGGACTCGACAGTTACGAAATCGATCAATTTTAGAGTATCTCATTAAGTGGAAGAACTTACCCATTGAAGATTTCACATGGGAGGATGAGAATTTTATACAGAAGCATCTAGAACTACTCAAACATTGAGAACACTTTTTTTAAGGAGAGGGGCATGTTAGGCCCCTATAATACTAGTGATTCCCCTATCACTATTGTCGTTTTATCCCTTATTGTTATTGTTGTGCCCCTATTGTCCCCTATGTTATTATTGTGCTCATAGAATCCCTCTATGTTATTTTTGTGCCTTTATATTATTATTGTTAGGTTGACTTGGTTATATTGTGACACCTTAGACTCCTATATATGGAAATGAGGTTTTGTCATTTGAATCATCTAAGATTGTTCATTTGTGTAATGTAAAGGAGGTTGCCCCCTCGAAGAGGTTATTATAAGGCATCATACACACACACACACACACACACACACACACACACACACACACATATAGATTTGATATCATATTCTATAGTCATCAACTCCTCAACCTCAGTTCATGTTTCCAATCCACCAATATATTTTAATAATATGATCCTTGATAATCATTCTAAGGGAAATAACTTCATGTTATGAAATATTTCACATAAAGAATAGTTGGTTTAATATTATTTTAAGGGGCATAGGAAAAGAAACAAAGAAAGTAAAACTCAACACTCTAATTGTTTATATTCTCTTCAAATTTTCCGCAATGACAATGGTGCGATTTTTTTTATTAGTACTCATTTTATATTTTGAACCAGAGCTTGAAATTTTTGTAGAAGGTATATAACATAATTATCTATATTTACTAAAAATATCATGAAAAAATATTGATCTTGGGTGTACCAAAGTTTAACTGTAGGCCACTATAACAAAAATCTAGGAAACAAAAAACAATAGAGTGGTCTAGTGATTTTACGTGGGGGGCTTCACTAGGGGAGAAACAGCACACCATGTGCATTCTTATTGGGGGTTATATATTGAGGGAAAAATGACATAATATATTGAGCATATAATAGGGGTTAAAGGGTTTTTATATTGGAAGTTATAGAAAATGGAGCTCAAAGTTAATGAAAAAATATAAGGTGTATAAAAAATGTTAATGAATAAATGGATACCTACAATATCTAGTGAGAGTAGGGGTGTTTTAAATTGGAAAGGTGTATTAGGTTCATATTGGTAGGGGGTTAAATAATGTGTTTTTTAAGGGAATTTTCCAATATGCAGTGAAATTACGAGTATTATTCAGTATGCCATGAGCGCAGGTGTTGTGCCATAGGTTCACTGAGTGAAGGCCCCATGTGTTTTTATTAGTTATCACTCTTTCTTTGGAATATGGATCTAAAAATTTTAATATACGTGGAGGATTTCCTTCTGTATATGGCATAAAAAATTCATAAAATATATGCACATTAAGTAAGTTAAATCATTTTATGACATTTTCCTATAAGAACATTCCATAAAACCTAGAAAAACTGAGTGGTTCAAATGTTTTGGTTGGTTCTCTCTCCTTCCATGGAATTGAAACTTGGAATTTTTACAATATACATATGATAGTTTTATATATACCAATGTAAATTTCATGAAAGTGTATTGAGGTAACAATTTCCAAAAGAATTCAATTGAAAACTATCATTGAAGCAATCAGGAAAACATTAGAAATGGGTTGAAAATGATTCAATGAATCCTGTAGGAAATCTAAAATATCCAACTACTAAATGAAGGCCAAGGAATAACATCATAGAAGGATTGAGCATGCTCAAGATCATTTTTTGTGGTTTTTTTTTTTTGCACAAGGACGTACAAAACTTCTAGTTGGGGTGACCATTGAAATTTTCCATTTTTATGGCCCATTATAGATCTACCTTCCATATATTGTTTCCCCTATGTCATAAACCATTGAGAAATCTAGCGAATCATATAGATTAGGTTCTTTAGATAGATTTCTCTTAGACTTTGACAATTTCTTGTGATTGTTCTTTTCTTCTTATTAGTTCTTCTTTTAATTTATTATGTTCCTTTCATTAAGACAATTCCAAACAATGCATATCACAACAAGGGACAAAATATGTAGACATTCAACCAGGGAATAACCCCTCCAAGGGGAAACCCAATCCAAGTCTTCTACTAGTAGATTCAAATTAAGATAAGAAAATCCAAGGACCTTTTAGACCTAGACAAAGACCTCTCCAATGACCAAGTCAACCCATCCTTCCAATAGATGATCCTTGCCAAAGTGTCCAAGTGTCAACTTCTCAGTTGAAACTTCAATCAATAATTTCTCCCTTCTAGCTATATATTTCTGACCCCTAGCTTCAAAATTTTAGACTTGCAATAGATTATGAAATTTTAGACCTAGCAACAGTCCAGTAGCTTCGCACATCTGAGATAGAGATTCTGAAAAATTTGACCTTTATATTCATATCTTATTTCTTCCTTCTCTAGAAACTTTGCTCTTTATTTATGCCTCTTTTCTCTTATGAATCGAACTTATTGAGTGTGTGATTCAAATGAGTCAAACCACCTTTATATATATAGCCTTTTTGTTGGGTCGAATACCTCTAATCCAGGTAGACTTCATGAAGACTAAGACGACTTGGTGTGGAGGTGAAAATCACTCTTTTTGACTAAAAAATAATTATTTTTACAAGATACAAAAGCCCAAGAAGGGTATAATAAAAATGACAGTGGCTCTATTCACTCAAATAAAACGTAGAAGCCTTTAATGAAGGATTTGACCTAAAAATCATTGGCCTAAGCATGAAACACATGCTTTAATAATTGAATTTATTTTACAATAAAATTTATTTTTCTTTCTTTTGACAAATACATTACATCATGACTCAAATGCAATTATGAAGATAGACGGTAGCTACATTTTTTTAACACTCCCTATTAACTAGGGAGGTGTTAATAATTAAATATATATAGAGTTACATGGAATATCTCAAAAAGATATGCTTCATGAAGAGTCACAACACATGCAATGCTATAGATCAGATACTTGACCAAGTTACTCTAATCAAGTGTAAATAAGGCATACTCAAGCTTTAACCACTCTAGGTACCATCATGATTTTAATTTCTAACACCAACCTAGGGATCTAGATGTGTATCTAAGGTCACAACTCCAATACCAAGGCCACCCTCCCTACTTTTGGATCTAGAAATCAACACATGTCTAGATGTCCTCCCAAGCATCTTGTTGCAACAATATGCTTCATCTCTCCTTATCAACTAAACCAGATATATATAAATCAATTAAAGCATGGTTCAAATGATAAATCCTTTTACAGACAGATCCTACATAATCACAACCCTAATCAATAATAAACCTTCAAGTATATACAAGTAAACACAAAACATCAAGGTCGTCAAACATTTTGATGCTACTTATATAATCATCGAGTTATCTATATATACATTATCAGAAGATTTCTTCTTTCATTTCTTCAGTGACAACTAATAAATCCTCACTGCTTCTCACTCCTTCTCATGTATTTTATTTGAAAATCCATCTACATTACTTTCATTCATTCTTCTATTTCAAGGTTTTTACTATGACTGTCATAATATGCCCTCCCTCCTAACTGGGGAGATATACCTTGTATTCTATCCAGGTTCCTTCTCAACCTAATGAGATCAATAGCTACCTTATTTTATGACATCAAAGAAATTTTGACCTCCCAAGGATTGATTCTTCATCATGGCATCAAGGTTATCTTGATCATAATCATTCTTGTAGCTTCATTTATCATGCTCTTCATCTTTAACTATGATCATCCTCAACATATTGAATATTACGTACCTTCAAAACTTTAATAATAAGTATAACCAAATACAAATATACAAAATCATGAAGTCAATTATATCAAAATTATGTCATTTAAAATGGAAGCATCAAAATGTTTAATCTTTAGACATCAAATACCTAAACCTAGTTAGGTTCATAATCAACAAGGGTTTATATTCTATATTTCAACAACTTGCTATGGTTTTGTCACAAACCTTAGACTCTATCACCAATACTTAATGTAATTCAATCAAGATATCAATCCAATAATAACACTATCTAGGTCTTTTATATTATGTCCTAGAATTCATAATAGATTCCACTAGGGTTTTGTTATAAACCCTAAATTTCATTAATAAATAATCAAGTTAACATACTTACATATACATATCTAGGGTTTTATAATCATGCACTAGCATCTTATATCAATATCTGCTAGGTAAACATAAGATACAAACATCAACGCATCGAAGTTAGATATAAAATCATTTTGACTAGGCTAGAGTTTCGATCATATGGACGAATATACACCTAGGGTTTCATTCCTAGGATCTTACTTTAACTATTATAAGTGTTTTGTTCATAAAACCTAATTCACCAAACCAGAAAAATCTAGGGTTCCATTATATAAACTAGAAATTAACAACAAACCCTAAAAGACTAGCATTTTTACCGTGACATTATCGAAACCCTAAACATCAAAAGAATAGGATTTCATTATATGTTTTATAATTTATCAACAAACCCTAAGTAAACTAGGGTTTAATTATTAACATTGACACACCCTTAACGTTAAGAGGTTAGGGTTTTACAAGAATGATCTAATGCCAAAAAATAATATAGTGAGGTTATTTTCAATCTAATGATTAATCACCATAAAAATAGTCTTTATGATTAAAAATCCTATACATAAAGATGTTAGTAATGTAAAGCAAATTTTAAATGAGGACCAATCATATCATTTTGATACAAAAATTTATACATACCTAGAGTTGTTCTTACAAACTTTGTGTGGTTACTTATTGAAGGACACTCTCTAAAACTTGTAAGTCTTCCATTGGATACTCCTTATGAATCCAATCATCTCTTTCTACAAGTTTTCCTACAATATTTTTCTTGACAAAAACTATCAAAAGTATGCAAGTACAAGACTATGATCTTGGTTCTTAGAATTTCAAGTACAAAACCTAGACATTATCTCATTTCATTCTTTCCATGCATTGACATGTAAGTTGAAGTACTTATAAATCTTAAACAATGTAAGATAGGGTTTCTGAATGAGGTTTTTCAGGTGTATTATTATAATTCCATATATATAATATTGTGAATAGTAGGATCATATAAACAACTAAATCCTAAAACATTAACCTTTTAACAAATGAACCATGATATACATACCTCAATAATTACTTACCTCTGTCTTCCATTGAATTTGTTGTCCTTTTTCCAAACTGAAGATATAGTAGAGAAATAATGCTTACCTTTATTTTGATAAGATACTCAAAGATTATTCTTAAGTGCAAGATAAAAAAGTTCTTTATTGTTGTAGATTTATTCCTTCATTGAGACTAAGATTTCTTTTATTTATGGTTCCTTCAAATAGGCCTACAACTCCAAAAATTCTTGTTTTCTATGTCACTCAATAGGTCTGTGAATTAAAAAAGGTAAATATATCTTAATGATAATCCTCCAAGATAGGCTTAGAGAACCTCCACGTAATTTGGTATATGAATTTTATATGCATAGGTCTATAGTATGGGTCTTCGCCCTCTTACAAGATGATTATGACTAAGTTCTAATCCCTCTAAACAATGTATTTGAGTTCATAAATTTTCAGCTACCTTTAGAAGTGCTTGAAACTTCAAATTAAGCTTTATAAAATATACCTATTCCTAGAACTTAGAAGGAGTCTCAGATCCTCTTGTAGAAATAAATATTAACACTCCAACCAATTCTATCTTTGATTATAATCAATAGATCCCCTTGATGGTTTTACAAGGATTCTTATAATTCTAAAAAATGAGATTCAATTACCAAAATACATAGTGTTTTGAAGTTTGAATCTCAAAGTTTTTAGATCTCTTGACAATAATTTCAAACTATGTTCCTTATGCATATTAATTCTCCCCTCTTGACAACTTTATTGGACTTCAATGACCTTCTTGACTAACCCTTCATAGCTTGAGAATAAGGCTTATATGCTCTTTAACAATCCTTGCTCTTGCGGCCTCATCACTGTAACTAGGGCTTGTGATTTCATTCTAAGGAGCTTGGACTTGTGAGAATGAATTTTTTTTTACTTGAAGTCCTTATGGTCTTCTAACTACCCAAATGCCAATGAACTAATCTCTGATACCATGTTGATAAATCAAGGGCATCATATAGATTAGGTTATTAGGTATATTTCTCTTAGACATTAAATTTTTCTTCTGATTGTTATTTTCTTCTTATTAGTTCTTATTTTAATTTATTATGTTCCTTTTATCAATAAAAATTCCAAATAATGAAGATCACAAGAAGGGACAAAATTTGTAGGCACTTAGCGAGGGAAAAACCACTCCAAGGGGAAAATCGAGTCCAACTCTTCCACTAGTAGATTCAAATTAAGATGAGAAAATCCAAGACTCTTATACACCTAAACAAAGATCTCCTCCAATCTCCTTAAATCAGTAATTTAACCCTTCCTTCCAACAGATGATCCTTGGCAAAGTATCAAAGTGCCATCTTCTTAGTTACAACTTCAATGAAGAATTTTCCCCCCCTAGCTACAGATACTTGACCCCCAGCGTTAGAGTTTTGGACATGTAGTAGATTGAAAAATTTCAGCCCCAACAACAGTCCAGTAACATCACATGTGTGAGATAGAGATGCCCAAAAACTTTATCCTTGTCTAACCAACCTTTTTCTTCCTTCTCCAGTAACTTCACTCGTATTTTCTACCTCTTTTATCCTGTAGATCAAACCTATTGAGTGTGTGCTTCAAATGAGTCGAACTATGTCTATATAAATAATTTCTTCTCAGTAGAATAGACCTAATATAGATCAACTTCATGAAGATGGGTCTGACATGTTGTGGAGGTGACAAATGAATCTTATGACTAAAAAATAATTATTTTTACATGATATAAAAGGCTAAGAAGGGTCTAATAAAAATGAGAATGACTGTATTCACTCAAGGAAAAAACCTAGAAGGCTTAAATGGAGGCTTTGACCTAAAATTCATTAGCATAAGCATGAAACCCATGATTGAATAAGTCAATTTATTTCACAATAAAATTCCATTTTCTTTATTTTCACAAATACATTACATATTGACTCAAATACAATTATGAAGACCGACACTTATTTTTTTCAATATAAACTTCATGGAAGATTCATACCTTTGATGACAAATATGAAACATGTTTATCTAATTCGATATAATTAACTTAATTTAAGTTGAAATGTGACATATGACTGATCTTAGAATGATTTATGTTTTTTATTATTGCATATATTATATATGTGAAGGATAATATGATCTACGAGTGTTAAGATTAGGAAATCAATCATGAAGACAAGATTGATTTATTTAATTCATTGCTCCCAAAAAACTTGAAGACTATTGAGACTTTAAAGGGATTATGTCCCTTTACCTTCTATAGAAGACTTGAGTCATCCCACAAAATTGATTGCATGATTTTATGACATTCCAGGGAAAATTTCATCAATAAAGAGATTGATTGAACTTAGATAGGATTAATTTTTCAAGTATAAGATGAAGTATCCTCTAGAGGATGGAATCACAATCATGCCTGTAAATTCAATTTTGGAAGTAAAACAAAGTTTTACCTCAGCTAGAAGGGATATTTTACCTTGAGGGATTCACCCCATTGCTTGCTTCAATGTTTGGGTCTACTTTGGAGCTATAATGGATGTTGAATACCCCCTACCTATGGATTGGATGGATACTGATTTAATTTCTTCAAAGAGATATGGCTTTATTTTTGCAATTCATATAATTAGATTGTCAACATGGATTTATTTGTATTTCATCTATTGATTTTTCTTTATGATTTGGAATTAGAATAGTTTTCTTTATAGTTTACCATTCTAATAGTTTTCTAAATGTTTTTTTGTTTATTTCTAATAGAATAGTTAGATTTATATAAATTTACTTTATATTCATGATCACTGACTACCTAGAAAAGCCTGAAATTTGAAGTCCCCAAAATTTCATGGAAATATAGCCATCTCAAAGAGCTCAGTGAGACAGTTCCAACACAACTTGAATTGTTCTGAATGGAGTTCGTATGAAGAAGTTATGACTTTTTTAATATTTTGACAAGCATGCAAAAGCCAAACTTACTTGGACACGTAGAAACAACGAGACATGACACATAGTAGTACAAAATGGGTGAAATGGTAGTATCTGACCATGACATGGTCTTGACACATAAAAAATGCAAGGTGATGTTCTATTATGTGACATTAGGTTGGAAGGTTAGGTGGAATAATTTGGTGGTGACGCATGGCCTAGTCAGAGGATGCCGTATGGCACCTCAAAATACCAAAATTTGGTTCAAAAGACCAACATCGATGGGATTTGTCTCCTCCAATGGGACATTACTATTAGTTATTATGGATATGGATATAATTTTATTTAAAGTTTGTTGTAACCATATGTGAAAAGGAGGAGGAGGTCATAGGTTTGACCCTGCCACCTCCCTATCAACCATCTACCAACAATACCGACAACTTACATGATATGACTACCAACTAAAATTTTATTGGTGTACTTTATGCCATTTAAAAATATGTGCCACAAATTATTATGTATGGTTGGAACATGTTTAATTATATGTTATTCATTTATTGTATGGTTATAACCACCTTTCCAAAGTATTAATGGAGGGTCCACAACCTCCATGGGCTCAAACCTAGGGTTGTGGACCCTAATGTTATGTATACACAAAAGGATTGCCAACGACCATACATGGGATAGTTGTAAGAAAGACCAATCCCTTTGCTTTTCTAGCATGGTTAGCATTATTTTATGATAATACATAAGTTTCTGCCCTTTTTAGATATTTTTGAAAGAAGCGTTTTTGCAAGGGGTTCTTAGAGGAATTTTGTAAATATGAATAAAATAGATCTAGCTTTAGATATTATGGATTTTATGTAATTTTAGTCACCTTTCGTCATAATTGAAGAGCCCAATCCAATGGAACAAAACCCGAAGACATAGCCCAAACCAAGTGAACTCAATTATTAATATCATTTTGTTCTATTATTTTATCTACAGTCGCTTATTTATATTATATTGTTTTTAATATCTACTTTTAAGCTTAATATTTCATACTCTATTTTAAGCCTGACAAATCATAGGCTTGCAGTAAAAAAATCTTGATCAAGTTTGGTACCAGAGCTTAAATGAACTAGTTTGATTTGGTTCTTGAGTGTGAGTGACACTAGGTCTAAGCTTAAGAAGGGAAAATGTGGACTTGAAGCTTATAATCTTGAAGTCAGTTCAAGGATATTCACTTAAAGAAGATAGATGGCTTCACCAAGGCAAGAGACTCATTTTATCTTTGATCCACATTTTCTTGAGGCATTTAGTACGTCGCAGTCAAAGGTGGAAGGGTTCTACAAAGAGAGAGGAATAGTATCCAATTATGTAAAATGGTCTGTATTGTGTGCCACTAGTAAACCCACTAATAGAAAAATAGGTTTGTATATACCACTTCTAGTTCCTTTTGATCCATGGGAAAGAATATTTATGGATTTTGTAGGCATTTTTCCTATGTCCAAATGAGGTCATGATTACTTGTATGTAGTTGTGGATATGTTTAACAAAATCTGTATTTTGATGCCTTGTAGGAAAAAATTGATAACTTAACAAACCACACATTTATTCTTTCAACATTTTTGGGTTCACTTGGGATCTCTGAGTTCTATTATATCATATCGAGACTCCCAATTTTCATGATAATTATAGTCATCCTTGTATAGGTTGATTGACAACAGGATGAAGAGAAGTATTTCTTTTCATCCACAGATCGATGGATAGGAAACGTATGTCAACGTGATTGTGGCACATTTTCTTTGAGGATATTACAACAATCATTTTAAGGTTTTGGATGGACAACTACATTATGTGCAACATGCCTACAATTGAGCATTGCATTCATCTACACAAAGCTCTCCATTTGAAACTTGTTTTGGGTACCTACCAAGCTATCCATTAGATTTGATTTTTATGAAATATGTTGATTCTGATTAACATAGAGATGAAGATAAAGCCAAAATATTCATTCAAAAGATTTAGATGGTTCATCAAACTATGCATGAACAATTGGAGAAGAGTTAAGGCCAGTATAAGACTACATATGATAAACATAAGACAAATCATCATTTCCAAGTTGGTGATCAACTTTGGTTAGATATTAGAAAAGATAGGTTAACAAGGTGTTGATGCCTCGAAAATCACTACATCAACATCAGGGAAAACCACTTGGTCTAGACCTTAAAGTCAGCTTCTTTTCTGTTTGGTGTGGTGGCTCCGACTGGATATAGTGGGACCAGTTTCCCAATGATTTATGAATGGGATGTATAAGTTTTTAGTTTACTTATATCTAATGGAAAATGATGAAATATTTATTCTAAAATGCAATAATGTAGTTAACTAGTCTATCCCAGGAAGTCTCTCTCTTAGTGCAATTCTTAATGTTTCTTATTGAAAAGTAGGCATGTAGATAACTTCTACTTTTAAACAAAAATATTCATTCATATGATAATTACTTTGTTCAAATAGTTGAACAAAGTAATAATTAAAACATTATTACACTGATCTTCATATATCATTGACACATATATTCATGAAAAATAACAACTCTTGAACATTCAATAGTGATAAGTAAAAGAGATTACTGTAAGAAATTATACATACATCAATAATAGTAAAATGAATGAATTTTGGTTCACATAAAAGAATGAAGCAAAACATAAATAATAGTACCATATATGTTTGAATCCCCTCTGGTATGAATTGCATTTGGATCTCACTTTCTAACTTGGAAATACTTTTATAGGAAGCAGTTGTGCATATCAGACAAAAGTACTCTTCATTAAAACTCAGAATTCATGTCCAGTTTCATAAAAAATATATATCGAAAGCACAATAGCGCCACTTCTGATCCAATTCTTAATACAAAATTTTAGGACCCTTTCTAAAAACATGAAAGAGTCAACAAATACTATCTAAGATAACTAAGCATGAAATAAAAATGATGTGAGCTGGTATAACCCAATCACAAAAATATGAAAATCTTCCCAAAATAGACATGCTTACAATTGGTAAGAATGGTTCATTGTTTCAGCTGACTATCTTTTGGCTTGAGCTGGCATATGGCGAGCATTGGTTGCAGTTCTGGAGGATGACTCACATGCGAATGTAGATGGGTAGTATATGTAGCATCAATAATTTCAAGAATCATGTAACTGATTGCATCAGTAAGTCATTTCATCACTGTTCTTTGACTATGTGGTTTAACAAGGAAGAACCAAAAGGTTTCCCATGTTAAAGTTTGAATTCCCATGATTAATCTCTCCCTCTTTTCTAGCTCCTATTTCCATGTCTACCCCAATTCTTTCATCGATGGTAGTTTCCCTAGAGAACATTCTGAAATTAATTTTGATCAATAAAGAGTACTATTAATCACTTCCAAGATTACTAGTTGTCAATCTACATCTCGATGTTGCCCTTTCTGCTTTCATCAGTTGAGATTGCCACTCAAGGAACATGATTTACTTGTGTGCTTCTAGAATTTGGGGTAGATTTACAGCTTGTGCTTCCTTGGTTTCTTGCCAAGAGAGAAACTCTGCTAGTGTTTCATCTGCCTACTCCAACTTTTGTCTTGCATCAACTGACTTATCAATCATAGACGAGGAAATTTCATAGAAGGGAGGAACAAGAGAAATATTATTACATAACAAGCTCAATTGATTAGATAGTGCTTTAGTAATTTGGAGAGCCTCTGATTTGAATTCCTCCACTTGAGGAAATTCTTTGAACCTTTCTATTTGTAGTGACAGCTAAGTGATCTGTTCATGTTTTGATTTGCTCAACTATTCATTCATTGTCTTTAGCATTTTCAATGCTTGTGATAGTTCTTTTTGCTTCAGAACTGCATGTTGATCTATCCTCTGTTTCTCTTTGAGAAATTGCTCGTTTGAGTCGTCGTTTGACTGCTTCTGTGCTGCTAACTACTACTTTGACTTCTCTATCCTCTGTTGTTTTTCATGTACCTGTGTCTCGAGTGAGATAATTGCTTGATCCTTCTCTTTAAGAAAATTTCTTTCTTCCGATGCCTTGTCCATAGTAGCTGTTGTGTATGCACCAGCATACTGAGAGAGTTTAGTAAGCTCTTCAGAAGGGTTGACTTCCTCTCTCCATACCACATTAGTTATCTCCATCTGTGAAGGTAAAAGAGAAGATTGATCAAGTTTTTTCTTTTTCCTCTGTCTCTTTATTACAGCCCTATGCTTAGGGTTGTAGAAGACATCTAAGGGTGGTATTCCTTCTACATGCAGAACAATCTCATCGGAAGGGTTCTTTGGAATCATTTCGACATCTTTTTGAGTCATGGGTGGGCCACTAGTTCTTTTAGTTGGAAATATATTAGTTGTTGTCTTCTGACCAGTTGTTATTTTACGTGTGCTAAATTCCTGTAAGCTCTCGGTATTGCTGATGATTGAGTCAAACTGTTGCCATTCTTTCAGTAGTTTAGGATCAATATGAATGTCTGAATCAATAAGTTCACTGCCTTTTTCTCGTTCTTGCTCCTGCTCTAGTGCTTTTTCTTTCTCAAGAACTTTTTCCACTTCAGGAGCTTTATCAGCAACTTGTTGTTCAGTTTTGCTTGACTAGGCTGTCGAGGTTGTGGCTAATAGGTGTAAAGGCAGAGTTTGCAAACTCTGGTCTCTATGCCTATTAAACGTTTCTAGCCCTTCATCTTGATACCTCATCCTAGCCAACTTTAACCTGAAATAATGATTTAGCTAAAGAGAAAAAATCATTGAAGTCATCCACTTTATGATCAAACTTAGCAAGTTTTGCTTGAGATGTGACATTATAAGCAACATGTCTTGGATCATATTGCCTGTTAGGAATTGTGGCAAGATTCAGCATTATCATCTTTTCTGTCTCCTTATTTGCATGCTTGTAGTCATGTAGAGTGAATATGTTGCATCGTAAAGGGAAGATTGGCCACATTTTCTTCTTTGAATCCTTAAGGGTTCTGGATGTCCCTTCCACTGTCATTTGATAAGCCAATTCCCGAGCTAACAATTTATCAAGCACATATAGGGGAAGAACATGGGGTTTAGTAAGGCTACCAAAAAACCTTATATAAGTAAATTTCCCCTCCCTGAACCAACTACCTACTGCTGTCAAGTCAATTTCTGCATTCGGGGATATCCTGGGGGTAGGTTTATCAAAAATAGAATAATATACAGGGAGAATAAAACCATTACAAATTTTATACAGATGATTTTTGTAATGAGCCTTCCGTAACAGCTGATGATAAATATGAATTGGGTTTGGATCCTGAGAATTCCACTTCCACCCGAGTATTAGATATTCAGAATTAAAGAAAATAGTATCCATAATATACACACTGTAATAGAAATGCGGAAAGGTCCTGGAAGTTTTATGGGCATTTGTTTCGTACTCTAAAATTGTTATGGCTAGTTTATCGGACAAAATATTTTCCCAATCCATCACATAACCATTGATTGCAGCTTCCATCAGGGGTACCATTCCTATGGTGAATTTGGTAGAATCATGTATTCCCCACATCTAACACATTATAGCCCGAGCATAGAAATAAGGGGAAGCCAATGAGTCAATAGAGTAATTACCTGATGACTCATGCTTGTGCTTTTCCAAGAAATGCCTCCATTAGCTTATTGGGGCTGACTCTGAGTCATTTTCCTTCGCAAACGGTTCTAGGAACACCTTGTTGTATCGCTTCTCAGGTTAAGGTAAGTGGTACATTTTCATGAGATCCTCTGGCTCGAATGAGCCAAATATCCTCCCATTAGCTGTGTAAAAGGTTTTGTCCAAGAATGGAATTTTCTCTACCACCCATCTTACCACATCACTATATGGTAGGATTTTAGCTCGCGCTGCTATCCTATGAAGTTGAAAACAAGCCAATTCTTTAAGAGTTCCTTCTGACTTGATAGTTGAATCGGTTTTGGCTTCCTCTGATAATTCTTCGAACTCCTCTGCTTCTATCATATTATAAATACTTTCCAAGTTGGTACTTCCTAGACCAAGGAATTTCATATCTGAGATTAATCCTTTCTTGCTTGGTCTGGGATTTTTAATTGCAGGAGCTACTGTTGTGGACCTCTTTGATTTCTTCCCCATTTTCTCTGGATTTTTGGTTTCGAAGGAATTCTGCACAAACAGTTGCAAATCGTGATATAGAGAAAGTGTTGCTGCAAGCCAATATGATAATGAATAGAATTACGTTTATTGGCATATGATAAATAAAATATAGAAAATGATTACCACAGAAAAAATCTTTTGAAAGATCTATCCTTAGTTGTAGTATTGAATAGTCATTTAACTTGTTAATCGTGGTAAATAACATCATAAATTCCCATCATGTCATTCATATGCCGAATGATTATTTCAAGCGTGCTTTAGATTTCATTGATCATCGGTCGGCGATAAATCGCAAATCGGCGATCGAGACTGTCAAAGAGAAGGGTTTAAGGACTTGCTGTAAATATCTCTTATTAACGAAAGGTGATACAATATAATGCATGCAAACCTTTTTAATTTATATTTGCTTTTCGAGATGTGATCCCAATTAATAGATCATAGTCGAGGTTGTCTTGAGCTTTATCCCTTTGTCATGTGATTATGTCAATTTCTAATTGCGATTTGCTTTATCGCATCGGGAGTTTTGATTAGGCCCTTTCATATGTCCCTTTATCATTGACACGACTGATTTGTCGTTAGCGATTTCTTTATTTGATCGGAGAATTGGGTGAGGTTTTGTTTTTGTGTGTGTTTCCTTTGATATTACAATATGCAATCTTCGATCACTTCATTGCAATATAAAATAGTTTTATAATAATTTTAAAGGAACATTTTGTTTTTTTTTTTTTAATTTAAAAGGTTCTATAAAATGATTCATTTACATCGGGGCTTTTAATAAGGATTTTTCTTGTGATGAGGTACATACCATTTTATTCACACATATTCTAAGTTTATTTTTAAAGGGACCCATTTTATATTAAGATCTTGTGTAAATATTTTTATGAAATGGGGGCTTGTTGTACAACACAACACAAGGGGAGGTAAGAAGCTTAAACTAATTTTGTATGGTCCATTTATTATTTTGCAGAAGATTGGAAATAATGCATTCCATTTAGATTTATTTTCATATATGTGGATTTATTCAACTGTGAATGTAGAGAACTTGAAATTGTATGAGACTCCAATAATTGTAGATCAAGATGAGAGTGTTCAAGTTACTTCCATTGATGAATTTTCTCCTAAATAACTGAATAAGTTGAAGGAAGATGTCATTCTCGATAACGAGACAAGGACTTCATGTTGGGAAAATGTGGAATATCTTTGAGTAGGTCTTAAGGGAATGAATCCAAGAAAAGAGTGGTGGATTCATATAGGGAAAGTGAGGGAGAAATACCCTCACCTATTGTTTGAGTAATTAACTTTTTCTAGTCCAGAAGGCTCCCAACGGGGAGGATTCATCCAAGAGGATCCAAAAATGCATAGATTTCAAAGCCCCCAAAAATTTGATGGAAATAACACCATGCCGAGGAGCTCAATGAGACAATTTTAATGCAAATTGAATCACCTTGAATGAGATCTATATGAGGAATTAATGAAGTTTCAAATATTTTGATCAACACATAGAACTCAAACTTACTAAGACATGTGGCAACATCTGGACGAGACACGTGGTAGTAAAGACAAGGTGACATGGCCATATATGAGCATGACACGTGGTGTGACATGGAAACATATAGCCTCAACAAATGGAAAACATAGGGTGACATGGCATTATCTTTCGTTGAATTGGTAGGTTAGGTGGACCAATCTAGTGGCAACATATGGCCCAATAAGCAGACACTGCGTGGCACCTTAGAACGCTAAAAATTAGTTCTATCGATTGACACCAGTGGGATTCTACTATGAGAACTCCATGAAAATTGGCTAATAACTCCACCAATGAGACACAACTATTGGTTGTTATGGACATGGATATAAATTTATTTAAATTTTTTTATAACCACATATGAAAAAAGGGAGGAGCTCGTGATTTTGACCCACAACCTCCCCATCAACCATCCATCAGCAATATTGGTAAATCATGTGATCCAACCTCCAACTAACATTTGTTTGGTGTATGATAGACCATTTAAGAAAAATGCCATACATTATTATACATTGTTGGAATAGGTTTAACCATATGTTATTGATATATTATATGGTTATGCCCAAAGTAGTAAAGTATTGGTATATGCCAAATATATATATTGTTACAACAGAGAGGCCACAACCTATGTGGGCTTAACCTCAGGGTTGCATGCCCCAATGTTATAGATACAAAAGAGGTTTTCCAATGCGCCACAGAAGTGATAGTTGTAAAAAATGCAAAACCGTTTGGTTTTTGTAGCATGGTTATCATTGTTTTGTGATAATACATAGAATTTGTGAACTTTTTGAAGATTTTTGAAAGGATAGTATTTGTGAGAGGTTCTTGGAGGTTTTGTGAAAAGTTGTAGAATAGAGAGTTAACTTTAGAGATTGGGGATTTTATGTAATTTGAGTCAATTTGCATCATAATTGAAGAGACCACTCCATTGTAGGAAGACCCAAAGATATACCCCACATTAGGTGAACTTTTTTTATTAATCTCATTGTGTTATTTTATTTTATTTGCAGTTGTTTATTTCTATTATGTTCTTTTTAATAGCTTCTATCAAGCTTGGTATTGCACATTATCTCTTAAGCTCAACAATTATAGGCTCACAATAAGAGATCTTGATTAGTTCATTTCCTTTATGCACATTTAGTTTATTTTCATTTGATTTAGTGCAATTTACTTTTAATTTGGAGTTTTCAATACAATTAACATTTGATTTATGTTCATTTCTTTTCTTATTTCTTATACTACTAGAATTAACATGCTTTATTAATAAATATAGTTGTTTCAATGTAATTTGTGCATACAGTGCACCATAACTCACAAGTTTGTACAAGCCCTAGTTTGACATTTAAATTGAGGAATTCAAAATTCTTCTTGTAATTGTTTGACATATTTCTATTGCTCACCCTACCAAACCCACTCACAAGTTTGTAAGAACACTATTTTGACATTTACAGTTAAGGTTTCAACATTCTTCTTGCAATTATTTGGCATTTTGCTAGTGCTCACCCTACCAAACCCACCTAACTAAGCAAGGACATTTAGTTCCTTATCACACAATTCCACAAAAGTTTGAAGTTGGTAATAAGGTGTGGTTGCGTTTACAAAAAGAGTGTTTCACAAACACCAACAAAAAGCTCAATTCATAACTATTTGGAAGGAGGTTGGGGAAATTAGTCTACGGGGCGAAGCGACTAAAGAATGGGAACAAATTTGAATGGCTATGAGACAGGCTAGCATATGTAGGGGGGATTTAGGTGATCAGGTCAGATGGGATGGGGTTATGAAGAATGTGGCAAACTCTGTCTCGGGTACCTACAGGTACATCAACAACTACTAACTTAACACAAATGAGTTATATTGGTTTTTTAAATTTTGGAAGATCAAGGTCCCTATCAAAATCATTCTATTTGTTTGGCGTGCTTAGATGAACAAGAATTTAACATCGGACAATCTGAAGAAGAGGAATTGGTAGGGCCCAGACATATGTGCATTCTGCAGGAAGGAGGAGAAAAAAAAAACCTTCACTTAATATTAGTATTCCCAGTTTCAATTAAGATTTGGTAGTATCTCTATGTCAAGCTCTTATTCCCTCTCAATCGACATGATTTGATTGAGTCTTGTTTGTTTTGGTGGAGTCACAAAACGTAGCCATGGCGGTCTATTCCCCTAGCAACGTTCTGGGAGATCTCGCACAGTAGAAATATTATTATTTTTTACGACGAAACACTGGATTCAATCCACATTGTGAATATGATACTTAGATGGGTTACACCTTTATTGTCTTCTCTACATAGGACCAAATAAACCCCATATTATGGTGTTGACCCACAAATCTCCTATTGCATTGGTTTTCAAGATGGAGCTGAACAAACAAGCAAATGTGGATGTGGAATTTGGATATGTATGATGGTGGACCAACAATAAAAAGATACACTACTGAGTGGGTAGAGGGTCGAACATGAAGGTTGGAGCTATGGAACTTTGGGGCCTTCTCTGATTTGCGGCTTTCCTGAATATCCCAACTATTCATATATACGGGGGTTCAAAATCCATCATCAATCATGTGCATGGAAATGCAAACTTTCGACATCCACATTTACAAATCTAGCTGAAGAACATCTAGCTCAGGAACATCGAATATCTTATGAGGACCTTCTAAAGTATAACCATCCAACATATTGGTAGGGAACACAATACTACTGCAAATAAAATGTTTAAACTTCATATTACTACACAACAGGATGGGATGCACATTGAGCTGGTCATGGGCGGATTTACATTAGATGTTCGTCTTCTTCCACTACCCTGAAGTTGTTATTATGATGGTTATCCTCTGTTTTTGTTATTATTGTTTGTTGTACTATTTTGGATTATCGTTGTACCTTTTTTTAATATGTTAATTTCTACATATAAATCAGAAAGATGCTACTGGGAATTTCTACTGGGAATGATTTTGTTTTTAGTTTTGTTGACACTCGAACATAAAATTACCTATTTATGTGTACATGCTAGATGGGGCATGGTTATGAATAAATTATATGTTTATCATTTGAGTGGATGCACAAGAAAGATACTCCCAATATAATTTATGAACATAAAATTACCTATTTATGTGTACATGCTAGATGGGGCATGGTCATGAATAAATTATACGTTGATCATTTCAGTGGATGCACAAGAAAGATACTCCCAATATAATTTATGTACCGGTGATTTTGTTAATACAAATTCCAGCACTATTTTCACACTCAAAAACTATTTTTAAAATATTTTTCTCTCCACATTATAACAAATTGATTTCAATAATTAAAAAAATAAAAACTACAAATTAATATTTATAATTTAAAAAAAATAAAAACTAATAACTTAAAACCTTCACATTGCACTCAAATTCTTATATTTCAAGAATAAAGATAGATACTCACCTTCTGAGTCATAAAAATATATTTTACATCAAAATAATGTCAATTCAAACTTCATATCATTATACCAAAAAAAAATGGCATGAATATATATTACGTCTAGAAATATTATTCAATTTTGTACATTGGATCATTTCACAATATATTCAAATTCATTTTAAAACGTATGTCTATTTATTCATCCATGATAATATATTGTAACTTGTCAATATTTACATTAACATTATCATGTTATTATAAATTATCATTAATTTTCATCCACCCATATATGTTCTTAAAATTATAAATAATTAGTATTATCATCATATGAATTTTTTAATACTATTCATAGAAATTTTCTTGATAAATATTTTCGCCATTAAAAAAAATAAACACATGATTTGATTAAGATCAAACAAATAATAGCTTGTCAAAGAAAAATGAAAAATGTAATTTTGGTCTGGTTAATTTTCCCCTTCTCTTTCGTTCTATTCATACCTTTCCTGTCATCCTAGCAACGTTTAATATGCTCATGCTCGATCATAATCTATTTTAAAACGGGCTAGTGGACCGAAAATGGATTAAATGCCAATTTTTTTCATAAAATGTTCACACGACTGTCGGAACGGTCAGAAAAATAAGGAAAATGACTAAACACGGAAAGGTTTTTAGAAGTTCAACGGTAGGAAAATGAATGTTCAGCATCAGTCTCATCAGAATTTCGCTAGACATGCTACATTCGGCTCAAAAGAACGGTCAGGATATGGAAAAATACTAAAAATCGAATTTCTTTTAGAAGTTCAACCGGAGGAAAATGAATGTTCAGACATGCAACATATGGCTCAAAAGAACGGCCAGAAAAATATGGAAACTACTAAACACCGAAATTTTTTTACAAGCTCAACTGGGCAAAATGAATGTTCAGCATTAGCCTCGTCAAAATATTGCTAGACATGCTACATTCGGCTCAAAAGCGATCGCAGTTGGGAAGGAACAGGTTGGAAATAAAGCTACCTTATGGATTCTCATTATTCTTTTGACTTGCAGATTCCAAAAGCCAGAGTTCACGATGAGACTTGCATTTTCCTCCATATGTACATTACCATCAACCCTCATTGTCCCACACACTTTGGATAGGTTTACTGTAGTTCCCAACGTTATCAAACTCGACCTCACTAGTAATTCCAAATTCCTCTTGCTGTACCGATGAAAAACCATTGTGAATGACTGGATGCTCATTCAAATACCGAATATCATCCTCCCATAGAGACCCATTGAAAACCTCCGCAGTCTCAGGAAACCCATACAGGGCATCGGAATACATAATCTGGGGCATTGAATATCCATAGATGTCGTTGATCATCATTCCCAGTTCATGAGGAGTAATAATGTCTACGAAGAAACCAAGCCCCGCGCCAACATTGTCGTAATAGGTGAAGTCGCCTATATCAGACGAGATCGCCTCGATACTCCCGTGTTCAGTTAACTGGCCTTGGTTAATTGAACCCATCCGATCACTACTGTACTTCTCATCAGTCGGATCAATGTAATGATCGATTTGGCCCTTTAACCCAATTTCATCTTCCAGAGAATTTATAATCCCGTTGATCCCAACGTTCATCTCGTCACTGCTGCCCATGCTATCGATCTTCTCGAGCAATGACATGAGAGCACTATCATGAGCCATTGTTCTGTTGTTGGTTCTCTTCGCGTCTGGCGAAGCGATTTCACCATTCCAAAACTCATTTCTCCCTCGTTTACTCTGATAAATTTGTGAGGAGGCCGCCATCTCTGCAAAATGCCACAGAAAATGCATACACACAACAGAGAACTTAGCAATGAATGGATTCTATCTATGAACTCCACCGCACTTCGTAATCCAATACATATAAATAGCTGCCATCGGTGCGACGACGTGAGACGAGGTTTGTTGTCTTTTTTTGAAGTGTAAAAGGAATCTCATATCACCGCGTTATTGGCAATACATTATTGGCAATACAATATTGTCAGAACCTACGCGGAGAGACTAGTCTGTGTCAGAAAAAAAAATTAGTATCCCGCAAAATTAGAAAAATAAAACAAAGTCCTATCAAAGGCTGTCATGCCGCGTGAAATGAGAATTTTCGCGGAGAAAATCCTGTAATGCTTTTACACTCCGACGACTATGGCGCGACGAGCCCGATTCACGAATCGCGTAAACTTAACTTTAAGTCAAAATAAGATCCCCCAGTCACGCAATTGCAAGCAAGTCAGATGAGAAAGTAAGAAATACGTGTTAGATTATAAAAACGCGCCGTTCATGTCGTTGATGTGAAGTGGGAAATAATGGATTCGCCCCGACGTCTTCGGCATTTTCGTAACAGGACTGGAAATATTTTAAGTTTCATCGCTTATTTGGTTAAAATTTTTGTACGTCAGATTTGACGTCTAAAATATATTGGGGTCCACTCATTATGATGTTTAATTTAAAATCCACACCATAAAAATTTGTTGTACTGGAATTTATTAATCTTCAAAATTATTACAACTAAAGTTGAGTTTATAAAAATCTAATCATGGGTGAACCAAAAGGATTGTTCGGTACTTAATTCAGACTACAGAGTTATAATAAAGCTATGGCTAGCGTGTTATATTCTTAAGATTTTGTTATTGAGAATTAATGGAACATTATGGGTATTGGCAATGGGGACTACAAGGCTATGGCACACCACACAGCTGGCTACCGTGCTATATTATTTTAAGATTTGGTTGTTAATGACATAATTTAATGACCTATTTACTAGCATTGGGTTTCATTCTCTTGCGAAACAACTTTAGAATTTACCAGGGTCTAGTTACCACTTTCGCCTTTAGAATTTACTAGGGTCGAGTTACCACTTTCGCCTTTGGCATTTAACCATATGTTGTTTAATGAATTATGTGTTTTATGGTCTTATATTTTCCTCTGTGATTGCTCTTTCTTACTAATTGGTAAAAGCAATAACATCCCTGTCATCTTTTAGTTTACCCTACTGTTGAATTTGTTTTTACCCTACTGCAGTGTTGAGTAAGGCTCGGAAAATTTTGAAGTAAATCAAAGCGTGGTTGGTTTTGATTTTTTTATCGTAATGTAGTGTTGAATTTGTTAGCCTCTGAATATGGCACGCTTTCTCATTCAAAACTGCTAGACTGGTGGTATCAACCTATGAGGTATGTATTTTTTATTTACTGATGTCATTAGTTTATTGTAAAACCTGAAAATTACTTACAAGTTATGTAAAATTTTTGATATGGTATACAACCCTTTAGGAAATTTTGAAGTAAATTAAGGCATGGTTGCTTTTAAATTTGTTTTTACCCTATTATAGTGTTGAATTTATTAGCCTCTGAATATGGCATGCTTTCTTGTTCAAAACTGCTAGACTGGTGGTATTAGCCTATGGGGTATGTACTTTTTATTTATTTTAAAACCTAAAAAATACTTACAACTTATGTCAAATTTGATATGGTATACAGTCCTTGAGAAAATTTTGAAGTAAATTAAGGCGTGGTTCATTTATTTACTTATGTAGTTAGCTATTGTAAAACCTGAAAAATGCTTGCAAGTTATATGTAAATTTTTTATGTGGTATACAACCCTTCACAAAATTTTGAAGTAAATTAAGGCATGATTTCTTCCAACCAGCTTATTAGCCTATGGGGTATGTACTTTTTATTTATTGTAAAACCTAAAAAATACTTACAACTTATGTCAAATTTGATATGGTATACAGTCTTTGAGGAAATTTTGAAGTAAATTAAGGCGTGGTTCATTTATTTACTTATGTAGTTAGCTATTGTAAAACCTAAAAAATGCTTGCAAGTTATATGTAAATTTTTTATGTGGTATACAACCCTTCACAAAATTTTGAAGTAAATTAAGGCATGATTTCTTCCAACCAGCTTGGGGAGTAGCTCAAACTCAAGTTGGTAGCCCGATAAACCCTCAAATTCAAAAAAAAAAAGCTTGTATTTTATTTTTTGTATTCTAATCTATTATGTGTTTTATGGTTTTATGTTATTTGGTAATTTTCGGAAGTTGAGGATTTTGAATTTTCAAAATTGCAGTGTATAAGAGGTTTAATGTTATTTGGTAGTTTTTTGGAATGGGAAATTGAAGATTTTGAATTTTCAAAATTGGAATAGATAAAAGAATTTTAAAGTATTAGATTTATTTATGAATCAAAATTTCAAAAACATTTTCTTTGATTTCTCTCCAATTTTTTACATGATATTCTTGCAATTGTTTTAAGAAAATTTGAAGGCTAGCAACCTTGTTAAATAAGGAACTTCATAACTAAGGAGCCTGCAGAAAACTTAGTAATATATGCAATACTCATCCAAATAAAGTTTAAGTAATTAATTAAATGTAACGTGCTTAGAAATTTTGGTATCTAAAGTTTAAGTAATTAACTAAATGTAGCATAAAATTTTGGGTATCTAAAGTTTGTTCTTGTTGTATAACGATCTCTAACGTTATTTGGTAGTTTTCTAGAATCAGAAATTGAGGATTTAAAATTTTTAAAATTGGAGTGGATAAGAAGTTTAATGCTATTGGGTATTTTTTTTTGGAATTGGAAACTGAAGATTTTGTATTTTCAAAATTGGAATAGATAAGAGGTTTTTAAAGTAGTAGATTTATTTATGAATCAACATTTTCATTGATTTCTCCCCAATTTTGTGCATAATGCTCTGAAAATTGTTTTATGAAAATGTTAAGGTTGGCAACCTTGTTAAATAAAAAACTTTGTAACTAAGGAGCATGTCCACGGCCTGGTAACCTATCCAACACTGGTCGAAATAGATTTTAAATAATTAACTGAAGTGTAGAATTTTCAGTATCTAAAATTTGTATAACAGTCTTTAATGCTATTTGGTAGTTTTTTAGAAACGAAAGTTGAGGATTTTAAATTTTTTAAATTGGAGTGGATAAAATGTTTAATGCTATTTGGTAGTTTTCTGGAATCCAAAATTGAGGATTTTGAATTTTCAAAATTGGAGTAGATAAGAGGTTTTTAACCAATTTAAACAATTTAACTAATTTAACTAAAATATAACCAATTTAATTCTATTTCAAATATCACTAGCCATTAAATCAATTTATGTATTTAAAAAATCACTACGAACCATCATGTTTGGTAATTTCTGTATACTTTGAAATTACTTGCTATTGACAAGTCACAAATTTCATGGTGATAATTTTAAAAAATCATGGTTTGGCTTTTGGATTTTTTTTTTCAAATACAAACAGGGATTCCTACAAAAAAACCAAGAAATAATACAGAGTTCTTAATTCAAACTTCACTAAAAAAATTTAAAATTTTATTTTTTTAAGAAATCATGATTTACTTGTTGGATTTTTTTTTCCAAATGCATATAAGAATTCCTATAAAAAAACCAAAAAATAATACATATTTCTTAACTCAAACTTCAAATTATGAATATTTTTTTGGAAATTAAAAATATAGAAATCATAAATCAAAAATTAAATTCAATTTTAAATCATTCATACATCCTAACTTTATCATAATTGAAATTTACAGGGGCGTGACTTCAAAATTGAAACCATTCATTATCATTCATCATCTTATAATGTGATCTGAAATTTCTATCTAAAAGCTTATCCTTTCTGTATGTACAGGGACGTGACTTCAAAATTGAAACCATTCGTTATCATTCATCATCTTATAACGTAATCTGAAATTCCTATGCGAAAGCTTATCGTTTCTGTGATTTTAAGATTTTGAAAAGAATATTAATTTATTTATTAACTCATAAAATTATATTAGTAAAATTTAGAACCGTGATCTTATAAGGGAGCTGAAAAATTTCTATCCTAAAGCTTATCGTTTCTGTGACTTTAAGATTTTGAAAACATCAGCCATGAATATTAATTTTATTTATTAACTCATAAAATTGTCTTAATAAAATTTAGAACTAAGAGAGTCATTTCATATCCGGTTTTAAATAGTTTGAAATGAATATAAATTTATTTTATAATTAGATGTGATGGTATAACTTTATGTGATTGTGGATTTGTATGTCAAGGGCATTGAGGTTGTTGAATTGAGTTATATATAATAGTTAAATTTTATTTAACAATTTATTTTGTTCTAAATGCCTTGTTTTTTAACATTTAATATTTTTTTAACAAATATTTTTTCCGGTAATGGGTTTAAAAATGTTTATGTTTTTTTAGGTAAAAAATAAATATGCATTATTAGAAAGTATTAACTCGGCCAATTTGTATGATTTAATGAACTTTTTTTTTCATATGTATTTTTTATATATGTGATTACAAATCTACAAATGTCTCAAAAGAAAAAAATACAAGCTACAATTGGGGAAATGTATGGATGGACAAAAGGGAAAACTTCCAAGACTCGAAACAATTTAGAAACATGTGAAGAAACCCATATTGCTGATGTCGAACAACAATTACATGAAATTTTTCGAAGTTCTTCTAATCGTGATCTAGATGAAGAAACAAATAAAGTTGAAGAAGAAGTAAAATAGCTATGAAGTGTAGTTATTGTGAGAAATATAAGATGAATGGACCATGGGGTTTAGGTAATGGTTGCACAACATTACAACATGATGCTCTTGTTACTCATGAAAAATCATTGGTACATAAAGATGTGAAGGCAAGATGGATAAATTCTTTAGAGGGAAAGATGATACCAATTCCAAGTCATATTGGACAGCTTGAAGATTCCAATAAGGAAAGAGTGATTTCTACAATGAAAGTAGCATATTTCATCTGTCAAGAAGATTTATCTCTTTCAAAGTATGAAAAACTTTGCAAATTTCTAATGAATGTAAAAACTCCATATATGCCAAAGTCTAAGGGGTACTCTTCATGCACAAATCATAAGTCTGCAAATGATTTTATATATTGCATATCAAAACATCTCAAACAAATTCAGATAAAAAAGATGATCGAAAAGCCTTTCTTCTCATTAATCATTGATGAAAGCATTGATCGAACCTTAGAGCAACACCTTGTTGTGTATGCAACATATTTAGACTCAAAGGGTCTTGGGCCACCTATCTCACAGTTTATGAAGATCAATGATGTAGTGGATGGAAAAGGGAAAACAATATATGATAGTGTCAATCAATTAATAAATTTTAGAGGCCTTCAATATAAAGATTTAATAGATGTTTCTACAGATGGAGCTTCAACAATGATTGGACATGAAAATGGTCTTATTTCATTTTTGGAAAAGAACAATCCAAATCTTATTATAGTTCATTATGTGGCTCATCGTGAGTCTTTAGTAGCAGCAGGTGCTTCTAAGAAAATACCTGATTTATTATAGGTTGAAAAAATTGCAAAGAAAGTGTGTTCATGGGTTCAAAGATCCCCAAAAAGAAATAATGAACTTAATGATTTTCTTAGAGTCATGAAAATTGATGTTCTTGATGTTCTACAAATACATTCAGTGAGACAGTTATCCACAGGGGAAGTTATTATAAGGCTTGTGAAGCTTATGGGAACAATTTTAACTTTGTGGAAAAATGAAAAAAAAAACTTCATCATGGTATGATAAAGCATGGATATATTCTATCCAATATTGTTTACATATGCTTGTTGATGTTCTAGGGGAATTGAACAAGTTGAATATGACTTTTCAAGAAGAAAATGTAGACATTACAACTATTGGGTTGGCTCTTGAAGTAACTATAAGCACATTATCTAGATGGTTTTTGAGAAAAGAGACATTTGTAGAAGACACAATTTATCTTTCAAAATTTTTAAGTGATTATCAAAATGGATACATTGATATTAAAGATGAAGGGACTTTGGTAGATATACATGAATTACGATACATCTCTGTCTCAGCCATGGATATTGAATGCAATAAAGCAAGGAAACAATCTATGAAACCTTGTATTGAAGGTACATAAGAGAGTTGTCAACAACTCATAGAAGGTTATATAGAGACCCTCATAGACTATTTAAATGAAATTTTTCCATACCTTCATCTTTTTAATGCACCAAAATTGTTCAACTCTAGCTATTATTCATAAGAGCGTCGTAATCGTGAGAAAAATTCAAGACGTTGGCTTTTAAAGCTTTTTCAACATTTGCAACATACCATGTCAAGTGATGTTGTATTTATAGCTTTATTTGATGTTAAAGCTTGTAAAAGAGAGTTGCACCCTTTTGCTGATTCATTAAATCTGGCTTGTGAGGGTTTCTCTATGGAAGAAGCATTGAAAGTCTTTCATAACACAAAACAATGGCACAAAACTTATTCTAATATCATGAAATTATGACAAGCCATGCTCACTGTTCCTACAAGTACAGTAAATTATGAGAGGGGATTTTCTAAGCAAAACATCATCAAGGACATAAAAAAATCAATGCTAGGGTTGGATACACTGGATGGCTTAATGAAAATATCTTTGAATGAACCTGAATCATCTAATGTTGATTGGCATATAGTATATGAGGTATGGACGGATACAATGTCAAGAAGGATTCTTGAGCTTTGAAATTTCTTTTAGGTTATGTTAAGATATCCCTACTGAAAAGTCTTTTGTAGTTTCTCTAGAAAGATTGACTTTAAATGAAGTATACTTATGATCTATTACTAAAAACTTTTGTATTTTCTCTAACAAGCTTGAATTTCAATGAAATACACTATAGTTTGGAAAAATTCCACTAAATGCTTTATTTATACTACATTTGCATGATTTTCATTGTGTAAATAGTCTCACTAAAAATATGGATTATAAATATGATAGACTACAATTCCACTATTTTTACCCATGCACAATGATGCATGGTATTCTTAAATTTCTTTATTTTGTTTGTTGACTTCTATAATGCTAGATTTGTTTGAGTATGGTAGTGAGGTGCACAACAATAAATGACTTTTGCTAAAATCTAGATGATTGATTGAAAACTGATCGCTGTGTTGTATTTTTATTTTTATTTAATTAAGTTAAAAAAATGAAAACCAAATATTTGTTTTTATTTTTAGTGAGACATCTTATTTTTTTGAATCTAGAAATTATAATAAAACTAGTTTGAAAACTAACTAGTGTCAATTGTATCTTATTTTTATTTATTAAGTTAAAAAAGTGAAAAACAAATAGTTCTTTGTAATTTTTGTCACACTGATCCTATTTTTTTGGATCTGGAAATCGTAATAAGACTAGAATTTGAGTCTGTTAGTGAGGGGAGATTGAAAATTTTCATATATAATATACGTATAGACCAGAATATGTTAAAAATAATGTTTCCAGGTTGACAAATGTATGTACTTATAGACCAGAATATGTTAAAAATAATGTTTCTGGGTTGACAAATGTTTTAACATTTTGTCCTCTGTACATTGTTGCAGATCTGTTGTTCATCTTAAAGCTACATAAAATATTACAGAAGAATGAAAAATGTGTGTGATTACATAAAATATTACAAAAGAATGAAAATTGTGCTGATTTGAATTTTTTGAACCTTTTTAGAAGAATGAAAAAGGTTAGTGATTATAACTTCCCTTTCTTATTTCAGAATTAATGAGGAAAATCGCTTCAATCTAGTTTGTACATGCCTGAGAAGAATTTATGAATTGAACCGTTTATGAAATGAAAATTAATGTTCTAGCATCATTTGGGATAATCCAATTGTCAACCCAAAGATAAATTTACTAGAACGATTTGTAATTGTTTAATCCTCTTGCTTTAATGGTGAAAATTTATAGTTCAATGGTTAACTAAAAGTCCACATTGTACATATTTGTTTTCAAGTTTTCTGGTGCTTGAAGATTGTCCAGATTGGGGATCACCTGTTCATATTTCAACGATTTGTTTTTGTTAGAGATAGGATATATCTATGTGAAGTCTGAAAGTTTGCAATTATAAGCACAACTTTGTTAATTTGGTTTAAAGAATGTTGTGTTAAGCATGAATAAATGCTAGTAGCTATTACTTTTAGTAAATTACCATAATTTCACTATATTTTCAACATCATAGAGTGTAAGATGATTAATATTATACTCACATTGGAGGCTTGGATGACCATGCTCACACTGCGGATGTTGTACATTACTCTCTAGCATCTATGTGAAAACTATATGATTCTACTTTGAAGCTTTATGAACACACATAGAATTATTTATTGATTATTACATAGAAGAGTTAATTGCGGGAAGATTTAATGCTAATAGTTTAATTTATTTGTATGAAAGACAATTTATTAGAATAAAAAGTAAAGTGAAAAACATGTAAAATGTAAAAATGTCATGAACTTTTTCATTTCAGAGGCAGAGCGAATTTGAAATTCTAGGCCTGCTCGTACATAAAAATGACTAATAAATAAATTCCGTGTCTTCGCCCGAAATGACCGGACTTTATTGCCCTGAAATGTGTGGAAGATGCTCTGAAATAGAAATATCGCAGTACGGTTTTCAAAAGTGTTGGGAAGTGAACTAATTGTGGTATGGGTGTGAAATTTTTCAGAATGTTCAAACCTGTTGCGAAAGTTTAAGGAAAATACAACCGCGTAGCCGCAAATGTTTAGGAAAGCTGCCGTATACGCTAAAAGT
>APFE031276102.1:0-10577 GCA_000404065.3 Pinus taeda | reverse complement strand
ATAATTATAATTATAATTAATAATTAAATCAACATAGATCCATCTTAACTATGGATCTACCAATCGCCGAGAGAAATCAAATCTCTTTTCACCTTCAAATAGGTTTGTATCTCAAGAGATTTGATCCTAGGATACTAGAAATGTCCCTCCCAACCCCCAAAAGTGTCATTTAACATTTCGGAAATGAATACTTGTACAATTCAACATTGAAATGTCAAAGATACATTTCTTAGGTGTTTAAATTTTTTTGGAAATGACAGATCTCAGTTTGGAAATGATTCAGACCATTTCTTTTATTGTTTTGGATATGTTTCCAAACTTTGGATACATATCATGAAAATCATGATACGTATCCAAATTTTCATAAATGTATCCAAGTGTAAAGTACAAAAACCGGGATAATGTGTTTTCACTGTTTTTGCGTGAGAAAAACACTAAGTTGAGGGGCTCACCCCCCTCTTAACTTATATCACTCAATAAAAGGGCACCTTTACCCTATTTTCACGTCATTTTGTTGCTTGGAGGAGGCTATCATTTCCTTACTTTGAGTTGGAGGAGGTTGTCATTGCTTAAAGGAGGAGACCATCTCAACTTGGAGGAGAGTTTGGAGCCTTGGCAATTGGTGCTAGGAGCTTGGCTCCTAGAGGCTAAAGATCCTGTGAATCTTAGAGATTATAGGTATTTCCAGTTTACTCCTTTTAAGTTCTAATCAAGATTCAAGCTTGAAAGTTGAAATATTGAAATATAAATTTATAGATTATGTAACATGTTTCTTGTTGAAACTCTAAATATAATTAGAAATAGATTCATGAATTTTATTTTATTTTATTTTGTAGTTTCCATTTACATCGTCATCATGGAATCATCAAACTCGTCTGTTCGTAATGAGGAACAGGAAATTGAACCGGCTCCTAAAGTTTATCCAAAGTCACCACTTTGGAAATATGTAATTGTGGTAGGAAAGATGCAAGGAGTGGGATCATTGGTATGGTTTTGTAGTGAGTTTTAAAAGTAGTTTAAGGGATCATGCACCTAGGTTAAAACACATTCACTTTCCTTAAGAAATAATGGGATTCAAATATGCACAAGCCCACCTAAAGAGAATGGGACAGAGGGAAAAGGTTTAAGCAAGGGAAAAAATGCAAAATATCAGAAAGAACAAGACGACATAGATGCTAAAGAAAATGAGGCAAATATTTCCTCTCAATTCAAACAACGAGCAAGGTTGTCCCATTTTCATCAAGGCCTCCACTTTCCTCTTATGGAATTGGCAACCCTAGTTCAAAGCAGCCTAATTTGGGACTGCTTGAAAAGAGTTTTAATAATGATGGTGGAGAGAAGGAAAATGTAGTTATAGGTCAATGCATTTATTCAAATGGCCTTACCTTTAACCTTATGTGATCTCCTTATTGGGAAAAGATGATTAAATTAATGGATGAAGCCTCAAAAGGGTACAAAAGCCCTAGATATGAGAAGGTTTGCACTACATTGTTGATTATTGAGCAGTTAGATTTGGAGGGTAAATTAAACCTCATTCATAATTCATGGTGCATTTTAGGGATGTACATCATTTCTAATGGATAGAAAGATCAAAGGAACATGCCTCTGATTAATGTGAATGCTTAGATCCCAAAGGGGGCAATGTTCTTGAAGGCAATGGATTGTGAGGGCCAACTAAAAGATTACCAATTCATTGTTGGCATCTTGATTGAAGTAACTGAATTGGTGGGTGTAGAAAATGTTGTCTAGGTAATACTGACAATGGAATGATGTGTAGAGTAGTAGGCCTAATTATTGAAGGTAAATATTAGCACATATTTGGTATCCCTTGTGTTGTGAATTCATTGAACCTCATGTTGAGCAAGATGGGGACTCAAATTCAGTGGATTTGACTTATTTTTGAAGAGGCAAAAGAAATTCAATCCTTCATCACAAACCACCACTTATCCCAAGGCATCTACAAGGAATTTGTGAAAGTTGGAGCTCCTTATGGTACTTAAACATTAAATTTTATTTCATAAATTCTAATTTCTATGACTCTAAATTCAAATATGTAAATTGGATTCTCAAATGAGTCATGATACGTGAACCATAATAGGTATTCAGTCAATTATGATTTTTATTTTATTGAAATATTGGCACTTGCAGGTTGTTGAGACTTGTTTTTCTTCTCACATCATAGCCTTAACAAGGCTTATGCAGGTGAGAGAAGAATTGCAATCAATGGTATGCAGTTCTTTTTAGAACCAATGGAGGTAATCTAAAATTGAAAGAGCACAAGCAATGAAAAGTTTAGTTGTTTATGATGAATGATGGGATAGGGTGGAGTACCTATTGGCATTGACTAAAAAAATTGTGGATTTGCTACACATGTTTGACACGGATATGCCTAATTTCAGAGAGGTGTATAAGGGCATTGACTCCATGATAGAGAAGATAAGGGTGGTTATAAATGCCAAGGAGAAGGACCCAAATGAAGTCTTTTACAAAGACATAAAAAATATATTGACCAAAAGGTGGAACAAGATGACCACCCCATTGTACCTTTTGGCCTATGCAATGAATCCAAAATATTATTCTGCAAAGTTGCTAAGTAATCTAGAAAGAATTGCACCAAACAAAGACCTATAAGTATCACAAGAATTTAAGAAAAAATTAGAAATCTATTTGTAGATCTTAATATTGGGATTCATATTTGTTCAAAGTTTTCTCATTTTGTGGGATCAAAGGGTTTGGGCATGGATCTTGATTCTATGCGGGACAAGACCATATTAACTCTAATTAATTGGTGGAACTACTATGGTGGGGAACTTCCACATATCCAAAAATTAGCCTTCAGTATATTGTCATAGGTTGTTAGTTCCTCTTCAGCAGAGAGGAATTGAAGTGCATATGGCTTCATCCATTTAGTGAAGTAAAATAGCTTAGCTTCCAAGAAGGCTGAGGAACTAGTGACGAATACAAATTTGGGGCCATCAAAGTATGGGATGTGGAACCATAGTTGACTTACTTGGATATGACGTTGAATGCCATGTTTCATATGACTTTCTTTGATGAGGAGGCACCAATAATTACATCTTTAAGTGGACATAGAAATAATGTTCTCACTCTTGGAGAGGATTCAAATGTTTATGTGGATCTTAATTACATGGATGAAGATATATTTCATGATATGTAAATGTAATTTATGATAATGTTTTAAACTTTTGAACAATGACAATTGAATACCATAATATGTCATATGATAGTAAACTGTCAGCCATAGATCATTTTGTAATTTGTACTATATTGTGTGCATTATAAATTTGGTGATGATGTTGATGACTGAAAATTGAAATGGAAACTTGATGATATGTTGAATTTTATAATAACCATTGATGATGATGACAATGTTTATGTTGAATTGATGATGATGATTTGTTTATGTTGAATTCATGATGATGATTATGTATTTTTAAATATAGAATTCTAAAAGATGAATGGTAACATGAAGTTTTTATTTTGTCATGTGTGTGTGTGTGTGTGTGTTTGTCATTTATTTTCTATATTGTATCCGATTTTTTTGAAAAATTTGTCGTATCCATTTCAAACACCATATTTGTATTAGTTTTAGTATCTATATCAGTGCAACTTAGATTTGATCCCTCTAGACATTTGATAAATTTGAAGTTAAGATGAATTTGGTATATAAATAAAATCATAGCATTATCAATCTAAGAGAATGTCCTCAATATCAATAAATTCAAGCATACCTTACCCAATATCAGTTAAGGTATGCTTGTAATCTAGTTTTAAAATAACATAGTAAGTCAAATTTACATTTTTTTTTAAACTAGAAGAACTTTCCATAAAACATCAAGTTACAAATATAATATAGAAAAGACATTCAAAACATTAAAACTAATTACATGTAATTTATTATATAACAATTATTACACAACTTCCAACAATATTTTTTTAGAGAAAAAATAAACTTTTTTGTTATTCTTGTGAATAAAAAAAAGTACATGATTGTTTGGTTTGAACTATATTTTGTTGACCTTTTACAAAAGGTTTTCTCAAAGGTGCAACTCTTCTTATAAATGATAATGCTTGTTCTTTTACAGAAAGTTGTTGTATAAGGAACAAGTCTTCTGAAAACTGTGAAATGTTGATAAAGAAAAAACTATTTTACAAACTATCTAATTGTTGGTCTAGAAATAGAAGATAGAAATGCAATATTTTCTGGAAGCTTTAGCTCTGACTAAAAGAAACTCTTGAGCTCAAAAACTAGATTTGTAAGTGATCTAAAGGAACAATAAACTGTAAACTAAAAAATATTGCCTTTTGCTATGAAAATTGAACTTGTAGACTGAGAGGAAACTACTTTCAAATCAGCTAAAAATATAAACTGGAAGATTCATCTAGCTTATAGGCACCCAATGTGCACTTTGAACTGTATTTCCAATCAACTCTTCATAAACCAAGTAACTTAGTTCCCTAGTGAGATGTTTTTTTATAATAGGTCTATAGTTGAATTAAGTTCCCTGTAGATGTGGAGGAAATTTATCCCCTGAAATTGTTTCCTTATTTCCTCTATCTATTTTCCAAGTCACCAGATTCAAAAAATTTAGTTTTTCTTTGAGTCTCCCATGATTTGAATGCAATTTATATTTTTTAAAGAAGCTAGGAACAACAGATCCCAAATAACAATCAACTCTGCTTTTGTATTTGTTCTGAAACCTAAACCGATTCTAAAGTGAATTGATTTGTTTCGAGGCAATTTAATCATACTACCCCCTCTTTATTTGTATTCTTGTGCAACTCCGTCAAGAAAACCAACTGGAAGGTCCTGTGAGACGTGAGGGAAATGGATACTTCTTAATGTATTCTTAATTTTCTTCAAGGGATGTTCCTTGAAAAGAGGCACAATCTTGGTATATTTTTTAAGCAAACATACTTTTGAGTTCTTGAAAATGACGTTATTTCTGAGAGTCCAGATACCTAGACCACAAAGATAGAAAGAGTGTGGAGAAATTTATACTTTTCCACCCATAAAAGTAGGGTCTCCTCAAAAGAAGTTTGGTCAGTGTTATACAGAAGGATTGGTTGCCATATTTCCTTAGAGATTCTATAGCCTATAAAGAGATGATCCACTTTTTCTTCTTGTAGATTGCAAAGACAACACTGATTTGGCCCAACAAATTGTTGGCATTATGATACAGGTGTTATCCTTGATGGAAACTCACACATATGATAGTTCACAGTACAACAAGTTAACATCAAAGGATTACAGATCAAACTCCAAAGATTGAAGAAAGAGAGTGGTTTAAGAAGTATATGTTGGTTCACTTTGTCCAAGCAGCGTATACATGTGGGTTAACATAACAAAAGGAGCATATACATATGCACACACTTTCACAGAAGGAAAAGCGCGTATGGGATCGAAAATCAAGGTTTTGGTCCAAGGTATTGGTCCTAAGTGGTTTTGGTCCAAGGTATTGAGAAAGGTCTAAAACTATATAACGAGGAGAAGATCATTAGACGAGGGTGTGCAAGTATTGAATATCTTACAAATATTTAGATCAAATATGCAGGTTATGGGTTTCTGATGCTTTGCTTGATCTTAACTAAGGATGCACCTAAGTGGTTGATGATGGATAATGGATCGGGATCATAAGACCTGAAATAAATTATCATTATGTGATTTGATCATGGATAGTCTAGATCTGAATACTAATGCATGTTTTACTCTGCAAATTTTATGATCTGGGTACGACTGAAATTTGGAATAGATGTGAAGTTTTTAAATTAGTATTTGCAGATCTGTGCATTGGTTCACTTTGATAAAAGCACGTATACACCTTGGTTCAGCACATCGAAGTAGCATATACATTATGAAATATGATGGTTGAAGTTACAGTTTGTTTTGGTTGTTAATGTAGAGTTTTGGTTTCTGTTTTGTGTTCTGGTGACTATATTCTAGTGACAGTGTTTTGAATGTTCAGATTGATTGATTGTGAATTGCTTCAGTGATGATGGGTTTTTAGTGATTGATTTAGTTGTGGTTGATTCAGAGATTGATGTTTGAGTTTCAGTGATTGGTTGATGTAGATGTATTTGATGGTTGTATTGCAGTGGTGATTGATTCTGAGCTTCAATGTTACTGATGGGTCCAGTATGAAAATTGGATGAAATGAGGCCATCAGATTGAGGTGTTGTGTTCCAAGAGCATCCAGTCTGAAAATTTATGAAATGTGGTCCCTGAAGGAAGAGAGAAGGTTGTAACCTTCTGTAGGTCGGTGACTACGTACTGGTAAATATATCGGCCAGTACAAGAGCCAGGGGGTTAGATCTCCCTTCCAGTAGCAGCTGGAAAATGAGTGAAGGTTGGAGCCTTCTATAGGCTGGTGCCTACGTACTAGTAAATGGATCAGCTAATACAAGAGCCAGGGGGCTGGAGCTACCTTTTAGTAGCATCTCGAAAATGAGTGAAGGTTGGAGTCTTTTGTAGGTTGGCGCCTACGTACTAGTAAACGGATCAGCTAGTACAAGAGCTACGGGGTTGTAGCTCCCTTCCAGTAGAAGCTGGAGAACGAGAGAAGGTTGTAGCCTTCTGCAGGTGGGTGCTTGTGTACTAGTATGAGTCTGCACTAATACAAGATTGTAAACAGGTTTTTCTTATATTAAAAAAAGACAGCAGAAGGTGGTTTTTGTCCCGCATTGGGTTTCCACCTTAAATCCTGGTGTTCATGTGTGTTTCTTATGTGTGATGGTTTGTTCTGTTATTACTGCACATGGTTACTGTTTATATGGTTAATGAAGTATTTATGCATTGATTAAAGAACAACATATGATGAATTAATTGAATCATAAGTTTGTTGGATATATGTTGGTTACCTTAAATATAGTTGTGTGCACACGCGACTTCCTTTCACTAAAGTAGTGTATATAAATCTGATTATGGAAATGAAAAAGTTATTGATTTGTAAATACTAATTCACCCCCCTGCCTCTTAGTATTATTTCCAACACAAATACCCTTTCTGAAAGTTTTCCTAAGTTAATATTTCATTTTGAAGGGCTAACTAGGAGAAGCATTTGGGACATTCCATTTTCGTATATAGTTTTTCCACTAATTGGATTTTAGGTTTTAGCAAAATGGGCAATAGCTTCATAAGTTAGTTTTGCTTTCACCCTTCCTACAGAGGTATCCCAACTCCTGACCAACGGATCCTTTATAGTTTTTAAGTAGACCCCATAGAGAGTCATCTCCTTTAAGAAGGAGCCCCACTCATTATACAAAGGAATAATCAATCCTAATTCTACCGAGGTTAACCAATGAATATTAGTGTTATGAGAGGAGGTCACTCTATACATGATTTAGATGGTTATAACCTTTGGAATTTAAGAAACAAATCAAATCAGGGGAGATTTTATAAACTCGAGCTCCACCAATAAATGGATATTTTCCAAGCATCACTTGATTTCCATCTCCAAATTTCCAAGCAAGCCCTTTATAAAGGAAAGGAAAAGAATCCATGAGGGCCTTCCAAATGATGGATCCCCTCTAGACTAGATATTTTGTTGTTTTCCTAAGTCATTCCACCACCTGTATTATTTTTAGATAGTTTTCTTTAATAAATTTGCTCCAATGCCCACCCAAATAGTCCCTCAGATTGTTTAGAGAAAGAGCTTTTCCAAACTAGGTCAAATTCTTGAAGCCCCAACCGCTCAACTTTTTTGGCCTAGATAAGTAGTCCATGTAGGAATTTACAGGGTAAGTTCCTCAAATAGAACATCAAAGGACACCACTCACAAATAGATCACAAATCAATACACCAGTCTTCTTGACGTGGTTAAAACCCTCAAAGAGGGAAACAATCCACGACCTGAGCCAACGTAGCCACTTCAGGCAATTTATTAATAAAAGAAAGAAAATCTACATAAGCTTCTCTCATGAACGGTCACCCTGCAAATGACCCTCCATGCTCTTTAAATAGATATCATGGACCAATCGGGTGTTAAGCCATGGGTCAAGTATCGATAATACTAAGGAGAGAATGAACCGTCGGATCACTTCATGTCTATAACATGTCATGACCATTGGATTGTAAGTTACAAATGTACATAGTAAAGAAATGCACTTTACCTAACTCTACACTAGACCAAGTTATACTTAACTATTTCCTATGTGTTGGAATATCCTAACATCCTCCCTTAAGAACAACTTGGGATAGGATTGAAGGATGTACAAATATGATACAATAGGAGAAGGAAGGAGGCATTAGAGCCTATCCCCCCTAGTGACAACTTCCTAAACTCTAACCATAAATCAAAGTTTAGTAAACTTCGCCTCTGTGAGAGCCTTTGTAAAGATGTCTGCAACTTGATCATTAGTTTAACAATATTTCACTTCAAGGACATGGTCATGAATGAGCTTTCTGATGAAGTGCATGTGTAGTTCAATGTGTTTTATGTGCTAATGTTGGACTGGATCTTTGCATGGTTGAATGGCACTTTGATTATCACACCAAAGTGTAGTCGGATGTTGCTGCTGAAAACCAAACTTTGACAGGATTTGACAAAGCCACAGGGCTTCCTTACTAGATTCTACGACGCCACGATACTCTACTTCTGCTGAAGAAATATAAATGGCACTTTGTTTCTTGCAAGACCATGTAATAGGTCTAGAACCAAGAGTGAAGACATAACCTGCAGTAGACTTCCGATCATCAGGGTCACCAACCCAATCGAAATCAGTGAAACCAACCAATAGAAGAGATGCTTTTGCACTATAATGAATCCCAAACTGAACTGTACCTCGAACATAATGAAGTATTCTTTTAGATGATTTCCAATGACTTTCATTTGGGTTTTGCATAAACCAAGAAATAAGGCCAACAGTAAAGGAAAGGTCAGGATGGGTATGGGTCAGATACAGAAGTTTTCCTATATGCTGACGATATAAGGTAGCATCAACTTCAAGGGAAGTACAAGTGACTGAAAGTTTGGCTCCAGACTAAAAGGGAGAAGGGGTTGGCTTACAGTCTTCCATGTGAAAGTGGCATAGAAGATCATAGGGATACTTGGATTGGGAAAGGGAAATACCTTCCATGGATTGCAAGACTTGAAGACCAAGTAAATAATGCAAGTCTCCTAAGTCTCTCATTTCAAATTTCTTTTTAAGGCTGGACTTCACATGGTTTATAAGGTTGGGATCACTACCATTAAGGATAATATCATCAACATAAAGAACAAGAATGGTAAGAGACTTACCCACTTTCTTGGTGTAGACAGTCTTGTCAGAACGACACTTAGAAAAGCCAACATCTAAAAGAAAGCTATCCATTTTGGCATACCAAGCCCGAGGGGCTTGCTTGAGACCATAAAGGGATTTCTTAAGCTGATATACCAGGCTGGAGTCTATTTGTATAAAGCCAGTAGGTTGTTCCATATAGATTTCTTCATGCAAGTCCCCATGCAAAAAGGTAGATTTAACATCCGTCTGATGGACTTCCCATTTGAAAGAGGCAGCAAGGGAAAGAACAAGGAGGATAGAGTTCATTTTGGCAACATGGGAGAACGTTTCAGTATAGTCAATGCCTCCAACTTGTGAAGAACCCTTAGAAAGAAGAAGAGCTTTATGTTTATCAACTTTTCCATCTGGTCCATACTTGGTTCTGTAAACCCATTTGCATCTAACAAGTTTTCATCCCTTTGGAAGAGGAACAAGATCCCATGTATAATTTTCCAATAATGAATGATGTTCTTCATTCATAGTTGTGTCCCAATCTTGATGGCCTGAAGCTTTTGCAAATGTGTCAGGATCATAATTTGTTGAATCTTGATCCAATGAAGAAGAGGCTCTATCGAACTGAGAACGTGTACGTTGTTGATCTGTAGGATCACCTGCAAGAGCACCTGCTGCATCCCAAGTAGCACGGACCCATTTTGGAAGCTGAGGAGCTGAAGGAGGATCATGAAAAAGTGGGGGAGGATTGTCATCCTCTTTATCATCATCTGAGGAAGAAATATTTTCAAAAGTAGAAGGGATAGAGAGAGGTGGCACATCTGCCGAACTAGGCTCATAGGCCAATATATTTTCGGCAAACTTTACATATCTTATAATGATAACATTTTTGGAATCAAGTGAAATAAGTCAATATCCATTGACATCTTTAGAATATCCAACAAAAATTAAGACTAAGTCCTTTAGATTGAAGCATACAATTAGCCATTTTCTTTAAGGTGTGATTCTTCCTTTCAGTTACACAATTTTGTTGTGGAGTATATGGAGTAGCATGTTGCATTTGAATTCCATTCTCAGTGCAAAAGTTGATGAATTTGTTGTTAACATATTCTCTACCATTATCAAATCTTCGCTTAAGAATTTGATGTCTAGATTGTTTTTCAACAATGGCCTTAAAGGCCAAGAACATGTTAAATACTTCACTCTTGAGTTTTAACAAATATAACCAAGTGCGTCTGGAGAAATCATCAATGAAAGTTAAGAAATACTTGTAGCTAGAGAATGAAACAACTGGAAGTGGACCACATAAATCACTATGCACAAGTTGTAAAGGGGTTGAGGCATGC
>APFE031276092.1:0-11034 GCA_000404065.3 Pinus taeda | reverse complement strand
ACGAGTCAACGGATGTCTGAAAGTAATCAGGATCAAAAGGAGTAGTAAAATGAGGAGTATGAGGATAAAGATAAAGTCTAGGTCCAAATCGAACTGGAGTTCTAGGTGTTTCTTCCTCAGGTTCCTCTTCTATCAAAATCAAACCAGGTGGAAGGATTTCACCGTCAAGTCCGTAATAGCTTTCCAGTATTTGTTATTGAGGTAAAGGAGAAGTCTCGACAGTTACGGATGTTTGAGGATGAACTGGTCGATCGTCTTCTGGTATGGTAACAACTTCTGATTGTTCAACTTCAATATCCAAGTGTTTTGGTAAAATAACGACAGGTTCAAGTTGGGCTTTTTGAACAACTTCTAGTTCAGAAGTAACTTATGATTAAGCGATGATAATTTCTGGATCAACTTCTGGTTGAACAGATTCAGGTTCAGAAGTAATTTCTTGTTGAACAACTTTGGGTTGAGAATCAACTTCTTGTTGGACAACTTGGGTTATTGTTTCATTAGGTTCACTTCTAGTGTCCTCAGATAATTGTGGAGATTCCACTTCAGTAACAGATGTACTAGTAATTGTATGAGTAATTGGGGTCACAGTACTTACCAGTATAGGTGTTTATGGTAAGTCAGATGAAGAACCAGAAGTTTGGGATGTACTGGATTTAGTCAAATGAGATCGCTTTGACCGAATAGGTGTAGCTTCAGGTGGTAAAGGTGGTTTACTCATTGTCCTCCGCGAACGACGGGGTAAGGGTTGATGTTCCTCCATGATTGTTGATTGATTTTATTACAAAAAATAAATAAACAAAAAGGGGTAAGCTAGGAAAAAGGATTACCAAGCAACTGCGAACTGCAAAATGCCTCCTGATGAAATGAGAAGTACAGGCATGCAATCTCCCCAAATGTTGTGTTCGGTGTATCACAGTGTACAAGGCAGCCAACTCAATTACCTAAGGATGGATAGCAACCTAATGTAGTCCTCCCATATATACCCAAAAGTAGGTGGAGGCCCAATCCATGTTAGCAGTATCTAATGTGAAATCGCACAGTGAGAGCATTCATTTATACTTTATGTACTGTAACACCGCCCTATATACTTGAAGGTACGTGGATGAGCTATGATATACTCACGTACGTGGAATGAGGTATCACACTTGGAATGTATCGTAGACAAGTTAGCGACAACTGCTATGTTTTACGATGTCGGAACACGTCTCTAGCCTAGAATCTCTAAAAATTTTGCGTTAGGTGACAATGCTCCATTAGGTTAATTGATATTTATTTTTAAGTTGATCTTGATTAAGAGTTTGTCTTTCAAGGTTCACCATGTGATGTCTTTGAAATTCATAGAATGCAACTATAATGAGAAATATTATTTCTATTTTATTTTGAATAATGAAAACCTTAACTAATAGGGATAGAGAAATCAGATTCTTTTAATCAAATAACGAAGAGCACATCTAATGCAATTTCCCTAAACTATTCCTACAAGCACACACAAACTTTTCAATGCACAATGCAAGTTTTTCTTTTCAATTCCCTTAATGTTGAGATGAACAAAAGGAAACTAATGCACATACAATCAATCAATATTTTTGCAAGAATGAAGTCTCTACGACAGTTTCTTTTCTAAAGAAATGAAGACTTTACGACACTTTCTTTTCAGCAAATATTAATCGACTATAAGATAACTTTGAAAATGAATTGATAATGATAAACAAATAATTCAAGAAACACTAAAAAATCGAGGCCAAAGTAGGGCTAGGAAAGGAAACACAAATTTATTTCAGAAACACAACAATCATTAATCTTTTAGCAAGCAAAAACAGAAGGAAATTTGGAAAAAACCAAGCCAAAGGTGGGATTTTTGACCTAAGGAGTATCAACATAGCACTGAATGGGAGACAGTGTGCTTTAGAGCACTGTCATCAATCCAAGGGTGCTCTGCAATGCACTGTGTCCAGACCAAGCCGGTGCTGGTACCAGAGAGGCCATTTAAGGGACATTCAAGCACAATTTTTTACCAAAAAACACTTCAAAAAGGCTGAAATGAGATCAATGGAGGAAAGTAAAGTCTACTAGGGTGTACTAGGATGAAGATAAACTACCTGGAACGATGATCATTCCCCAACAGAGTCGCCAATTTTTTATGTGGAATTTTGTATCTATGGATGAACACAACTTCCCTAAGTGGGTAGTTACACTTAGAACAACAGAGTTAACCTTTTCCTATAGAAGATAAATAAGACAAGGGACCAACTTGTTATATTTTACTTCCCTTTGTCTCCTTTGAATAGCTCCCATTGCTCCTTCTCTAACTGAATCTGCTCAATCAGTACCTGCAATCATAAACAGAGGAAAAAAACCAATCAAAGAAAGATATCTATCTACTATAAGAAAATGGAATCGAAAGCATTTACACATATAATCATCATAAATAAAGACAAGATTATGGGAAAAGGTGTAAATAACTTTATTGAATAGAAGGAAGAGTTACAACCAAAGAAGTCCAATCCCATGTCACTCATCTAGCTTGAGTTCCATCCTTCATCACACAAAAAGCACAACATTCCGACAACATAACAATACTTTCTTATGATCTCAAACCTCAAACCAACAGTATCTCCTTACAATTCTTCAAAGTCCAGCCCCTAATCACTATGATAAGTGCTCAATTTATAGGGAAATGGAGGTGGTTTTGTCATAAATTGGGCATTGAATGGCTTTCCAATTTGGGAGTTAGTTTCCATGGAGGAATGGATGAGAGAATAGGAGGCTATTTGGTTCATTCCCTATCCAATTTAGATCTCATAGGAGAGGATAAGAGGTGGGAATCTTCTAGAATGGTCTAGAATGTAGGAATATTCTCAGAACCCTATGAATATTTCACTCAATCTAACCTAATGCAGGTCAAAGTGGGCCTAGGTGATCTGTAGAGCAGGGTTGAATGGGCCTAAGTGCTATGTAGCGCATTTACCCCTGACCAAGGCTATGCTGGTCCCTCAAGGAGTCATTTCAGGATGTCTTCAAGCCAGGAAACTCTCATGAATGATGGCATTCAATGTGATGACTTGTCTAGGGCATGTAGCAACTGAATTAGGGTTTGATGAGCCCTAATAGTATTGATCTGAATGTTGGGAGTGATGTGCCCAAATAGACCTGTAACAATGCCCCTATTGAGTAAGGATTACCCCAATAGCATAGTCAGAGGAATCTGTCTTGATCTCAAATGGTTTTTGCAAGTTTGGTAATGTGAGCACTGGTGCAAAGCAGAGGCGATGTTTCAACTCTACGAATGCCTTTTTTTGAGATTCAAACCAAAATAATTTTTCTTTCACTCTCTTTTGGTGACTTGACTCAAGGGCCAAGTGATATGAGAGAACCCCAACATGAACCTGTGGTAGAAATTGGCAAGACCCAGAAAGATGTGGAGCTCTGTTAGAGTAGTTGCGGCTGGCCTATCCCGAATGACTTGGATCTTGGCCGGATCGACATGCACCCCCTGTTCATCAATAATGTATCCCAAATATTGAACTTGGGTCATGCCAAAAGTGCATTTCTCCAAATTGGCACACAACTTGTGTTGCCGCAGTGTTTTGATAAACTGTCGGATGTGGTGTACGTGCTCTTCCCAACTCTAGCTGAAGATTAGGATGTCATCCAAGTGTACCACTAGAAATGAGTTGGTGAATGGCTACAAGATTGCTGGAGCATTCATCAACCCGAAAGGCATAACCAGCCATTTGAAAAGTCCCTCCTTGGTTTTGAAGGCAGTCTTCCACACATCGGAGGGTTTGATTGGTACCTAGTGATTTCTAGACTTTGAGTCGATCTTGTTGAAATATTTTTCCCCCTTGAGTTGGTCCATAAGGTCATCAATCTGTGGGATCGGGTAGCTATTCTGAACAGTGATGTTGTTCAGCACCCGATAATCAATATAGAGTCTCCAAGTCCCATCCTTCTTCGGTACCAACACGATCAAGCTCCACAAGGCGATGAACTCGGTCGAATATGACCTTTTTGCAGCAGCTCCTGAATTTGCCTCTTGATTTCATCACTCTCTAGAATGGAGAGTAGATAGATTGGTCCATTCTGTAACAGTTCACCTAGGTTCATATTGATGGATTGCTTGACCTAACAGTGCAAAGGAAGATTATGAGTCTGCAACACAGAATTTTGATGAAGAAACCGAGGATGGCAGTCACCACTAAGAAAGAAAGGAGGACTGACTTGGATGTCCTTTCTCAGGCATCTGAAGTGATCTGGAATTTATCCAGGACAAAGAATTAAAGGTATTACAGATTCATGTGCATGGATGTTCCTATGTTACTTTATGCAACAGATCGATAAGATTGCGAAATACATAGACACTGAAGCAGTTAGAGAAAACACAACAGGAAAAACATGTAAATACAACAATTTTAATAAGGAGTTCACCCAATGCTCCTGGGCTACATCTCCTAGTCTAGCCTTCAGTGGTGGCCTCTCTATTATTTTTTCAAAGTAGATTTTTTACAATAATGAGCTCAATGTGGGTCTCACTCAACATATAGGAATCAGTAGGATTGGAGTACATAGACTCTCCTTACTGAAACTTGACCTCTACTGGTCATAGTAGCATGAGCCCAATTTGAGACTCATACATGACAAGCATATACAGAGGAGTTCACTTGAACCTCTCAAGTCTTCTCTACAGTACATAGACTCTCTGACTCTCTCTGGCTCTGTCTCGATGCTACCTTTGCTCTGCAGGTCAGCTCGACTTATTTTCTTTGTTCACTGCTCTTAGCTTTCTTACTTTCTTTTCTCTTTTCTTTCTAGTTGCTTGCTTTGCTTCTGTCAATTTGTGGCTTTAAAGCCAATTTTCTTTCCGACTGTTCATTTCCGCTTCTCAGCGTTCTAGTTCTTCTGCCTCTGTTCGTTCGAATTCTCCTGTTCTGCGTCATCATCACTATGTAACGCTTCACAAGGAGGTGGCCACTTGTTTCATAACGAACTGAGTTTCAGTTCTCTTGGAAATGTTTGAACGGTAGTTATTTTCGTTTAACTCCCAGATTTCCCGCGAACATGATTGCCCTGCTAACTCATCGTTCATGCCGGACTTCAAACTTTATATAACTCAGCCTATTTACCCCGTTGAATCCGGTCATCAGTCGGATTGCATGTCCGCTGTCGATTTGGAGCCTCCAGATCCTACGATCTCTGTCCATATCGGGCAGGTAAGTTGCATGGCGTTTATCTGTCCGATGTGAGCAATTTTCTCTCTCTTCCGCCAAACGCATGGCACCCAGTGTGTGGCATCGGGTGGGACTCGGTTGAAACCGCTTACCGCTCGAAGCCCATCTGATATCCTGTCGGTTTTCGTGTGGGACCAGACTCTGATGGAATCGGCGAATTCCATATGGTTTTTAACTTTTCGGTTACAGTCGCTGGGGGCTTTTCCTTCTCTAAGGGGTTTTCCCGGTATGTCGCTAATCGCATATCAGAAACCTCCCCCGTTTCTCCAAAAGACCTCTTGTTTCGCTGTTTTGTGGCTGCGTGCATTACCATGGGCCAATAGTCTGTGTGATTGACCGAGGTTCCTCATTGCTCTACGCTACTCATGAATTACAAATGTTCCGAGGGTATTCCTGATAAGTTTGACCTTTGTAAGTCTTTGAAACTTTGGCATGAATTTTACAAAGTTATGAAAACTTAGAGAGTGTTTTAGGATCTAATTCGGATCATGAAGAGGCTTAGTAACAGGAAGGACTCACAAATTTTTAAATTTTACACGAGGACATGCAATGTCTTCCGTGTGGGGGAATGTTGAACCAAAAAATTGCTTATTTTTGACAACTCCTTTTCACTCCATTACTCCCTTTTTACCTTCATAACTCCAATTTGGGTATCAGTTTACAAGGTTGATAACATATAAAGTACATAATCATCTTCTATTTCATAAATATCATTTTTCTTTATTATTTAACTCAATATTTACTTGATGTACTGAATTACAACGATTCTGCAGTTGATGTATGTTTCTGTAGCTAAGTCCAAGGTTCGATGGGTTGCGAAGCTTCAACCGAATAACAAGGTATATTGGAAGATGAAAATTGGTTGGTACAAGGATTTGTTCCTACTTTCAGAGCTTGGAACGATAAAGAAGACACCTTAGAAACTCAGTCGAAGGAAATTTCAACCACGTAAAAGGAAAAACTAGGAAAGCAAGATGCAGATTTTTAGCCTCATGATTTGCTACATTGGTAAAAAATCATGAAAAGAACTTGTTATCTTATCTTTCAAAGTTAATTTTAGATAATTTTGATTAGCATAAGGTGTAATTCTCTGAAACATTTAATGCGAGGAGTTTTATAAATATGCCTCTCGGAATAGCGAACACAGACTTGAATTCTATTTTGTAAACACTATGTTTTTATATACAAACTCTATTTCGTTTTATTTCTCTATTGTCTGATTCCATTGCATGGTTAATCATCTTGTGAAGGCACCATACTAATACCTACTTCTTGCAGGAGGGCCCCCTCGAGATAGTAAGGTTTCTTTTTATTTTTGGTTAGTATTGAATTTTGTATTTCCTGTAGGATTTTTGTTAGTTCCTTTAAACAATTAAGTTTTGATTTTTAGATCTAAGCTTAAGATTGTTTTGTAGCAGGTTTATCTAATCATTTTATTGTTGAAATGAAGCGATATTTCTAGTTCACATGGACAAAGTATAAGTCAACATAGATTAGAAGCATAACTTTAAATTACAGTGATATCAATAGGATTTTCATTTGCAGAGTTAATCTTTGTTTCTGTTAAAGTAGATTTATTTATAGTGTGATTTTATTGCAAGTGTGATTTCCATTCAAGCAAGTGTGATTTTTTTTATCAGCAAGAGTGATTTCATTTTATTGCAAGTGTGATTTTATTTACAAGCAAGAGTGATTTCATTTTAAAGAAAGTGTGTGTGTGTGTGTGTGTGTCTTTATTTCAAGCAAGGTGTGAGTGTGATTTTATTTTTAAGTGTGAAACAAGTGTGAAGTTTATTTCAAGAATAGTGTGATATTTCATTTAAGCAAGAGAAATAGAATGGATTCCATTTTTATGAGTGCTTTACTTACTTACATAGCTGTAGAGAAACATGTTCATTTTGATATCTCAAATTAACTTAGGAATTGTGTAAGTGACAAAGAATCCTAGCACATACAATGTGCATATATTTCATCATTTTACTCGCCCTAGTTGATAATTCATGTATGTAATTTAACATCAATTAAATTACCAAACAATTAGTTATATGTATTATTCTACCCTAATAAACTAAAAACAAAGTAGAATTTAGTTAACAGTAGTGTACTCTGTAATAGTATAGTTTGAATAGCATTGTAAGACTAAAAGTATTAAACTTAAAAGAAACTATTGCTAAGGAAGCCTAATGAAAATGGAGTTTATATATATATATAATAATATATATATTATATATAATATATATATATATATATGAATTTTATGGTATTAGTAATGTATCGAAGGTCATTAAGACTTGGTTTTTTAAGTAATAAACAAAGAATAAGGGTACATAATTCTTAGAAGCATAACTTTAGGATAATAAATCCTCACAGAGGATTTTAAATATCTTTGTAGTTAAAATTGGTAAATATGAACAAAATATATATACACATGCATTAAAGTTAATTCCTAAATGATGAACAATAGAATTCCAAATATATTGTGGTACTATTTTTGCTGTTATGGGGTACCAAAATACACCTTCTTAGCAGTTGGTTGTTCCCTGCAAAGAAAACATAGATAGTTGGTTGTTGTTTGTGGACAAACATGAGGAAACAAAGAACTATAAATGGTGAAAACAAAGCATACATAAACATAAATTAAAACTAGAAGATAAACAAATAAACAATGCTTAATGAAGCAAACAAGTCAACAAAGTAATGGAAAAGGATCCCTTTATTCACTGTTGAATGTAGAAGAGATACAATTGATGAATTTTAAACACTTGGAGAGAATTCTTTGAGTAATGGTTCTCAAAAATCCCCAACAAGGAGGCTTCTTTCCTCAATCTGTTTCTTCTCTCTCTCAAAGAAGTATGATGATGTAGGAGCATCTAGTTGACGGGTCAAGACGAAAGGAAAGGTTGTTTGGTCTCTGAAGAGGACAAAAGAGGAATTTGCAGAGTGAACAATGTAGTTGTTTTTTTTGTTTATGTTGTTTAATTTAATAAAGAACAATACGTAGGAAGGTAGAGGATTAATTAGGTAAATTGTTGCAAGTAATTAGTTTTATTTTCATGTCAATAACATAGGACAATAACAGTTCTTGGAACTAAAAATGTGTAACCAACAGCAGTTGGAAGAAAACAGTTCCATACAATCATTTTAAAAAAGGAACAGAACACAATTGTAAGGGTTCGACTTTTGAAGAGAGAGAGAGTGAGAAAGCTAATAAAATATCTTTGAGCACACAAACATTTTTTTCTAGCATCCTATAACTGTTTATCTACCTGTCATTCTGTTCAATTTCCAGAAATAGTAAAAGTCTAATCTTTGTTTTGTTCTACAAAAACGTGTACACAAATATATGTTTTTAATTGCATTGATTCAAGCAGGCCTACGAACCTAAACGAATTTGCAGAGATAGTGGAGGCAAGAAGGAGAAGGGATCTAAAAATAGGAGATGACAACGAGGAGGAAGCTATAGTTGCAACAGACAGATCAGATGAGGAAGGGTTGGAGATGAGGTTGCTGAGATCAGTTTTGTTGGCCAGCAGCAAGCCCAAATTGGAGATTTCTAACTATGATGGCAGCCTATCCACAAAAGTGTTGTTGGACTGGATAAACGAGTTGGACAAGTACTTTGAAAGTGAAGAGATCAGCAAGGACTGGAGGGTCAAGTTTGTTGCAACCAAATTGAAGGGACACACAGCCCTATGGTGGGATAGTGTCCAAGAAGAGAGAAGGAGAATGAATAAGTTATCGATAAAGAAGTGGTCAAGGATGGTGGCCAAGCTGAAAGGCAGATTTCTACCTAAGGATTACCAGGTTGCACTTTACTGACTAGTACAAAAATTACGATAGAAAGGAATGACAGTAAAGGAGTATACAGAAGAATTCTACCGAGTGAACTTGAGAACTGGTTATATCGATGAAACTCCAGAGAAGACAACAAGATACGTAAACGGTTTGAGACTGGAAATATTGGATGAAATCAGTGTTCTTCCCCCGAGAAATATAGAAGAAGCCTATCAGAGTGCTGTAAAGGTTGAAGAAAAGATTACTAGAAAAAAAATGTTAGGAGAGGATGGGGAACCAGCAGAGGACGAGGACAGTCCTATGGCAAAGGACGGATTTCTAGTAATAGTGAAGAGGGTAGTAGCTCGAAGGCTTCAGGAACAGTAGAGAAAGGTGACAACACTAGAGGTGGCAGGCCATATCAGCGAGGAAGAGGGAATGGCTGAGGTAGAGGAGCTAATTTTCAGTGCTACAAGTGCCACAAGTGGGGGCACAGATATTTTGAATGCTTTGAAGCAGAGCAAGATGGCCAGAGGGGAACATTTGTTGCACGACCTGAGGAAGCTGAGGCACGACCCCAAGAAGCAGAAAATGTAGCGGAAACACGGGAGGCCTTGGTTCTAAGCAAATTATTGCTAAAGCCAGCCAAGGAAACAACTGAACAGACCCAATGGAAAGCACTATTCTAGACAGTTTTCAAATCACACGAAAATTACTGCAAATTGATCATTGAAAGTGGGAGTACAAAAATTTGGTTGCCACCGAGATGGTGGAGAAGTTGGGATTGAAGTGGCTTAAGCACCCCACCCCTTACAAGGTGTCGTGACTGCAGAAAGGCACCCAGCTATTGGTTAATGAACAGTGTGAGGTTGAATTTCACATTGGCAGGTACAAGGAAAAATTTATATGTGATATCACGCCAATGGACGTGTGTCACATACTGCTGGGAAGACCATGGCAATATGATCGGAAGATGGTACACGATGGGAAAATGAACTGCTAAAAGTTTGTTAAAGATGGAGTCAAGCATACGCTTGTACCCATCAAGGAAGAGTAGACAACAGAAGCAAGTGGGACAAAAGCATTGTTAGTACATGGAAAACAGTTTGTGAAATAGATTGAGGAAAATGAAGTGAATTATGCTATTATGAGGAGGGTAAAGACAATTCTGTTGCACACAAAAATGTCTGAATTGCCTGCAGAAATTCAAGACATGCTGCAGGAATTCAGAGACATTGTAGTTGATGATTTGCTAGACAAATTGCCTCCCAAAAGAAGCATCAGTCATCATATCGACTTCATACCCGGAACAAGCTTACCAAATAAGGTAACATATCGGATGAGCCCCAAAGATAATGAAGAGATAAGGAAACAGGTGCAGGAGTTGCTAGATAAAGGGATGATAAGGGAAAGCTTGAGCCCTTGTGCAGCACCAACAGTTCTCACTCCCAAGAAAGGAGGAGAATGGCAGATGTGCACGGATTCATGGGCTATCAACAAAATCACCATTAGGTACATGTTTCCCCTACCAAGGATGGATGATATGATGGACTATCTAAGTGGGGCGACATACTTCACAAAGATTGATCTGAAGAGTGGCTATTATTAGATCCAGATTAGAGAAGGAGATGAGTGGAAGAAAACCTTCAAGACTAATGAAGGGCTATACGAGTGGTTGGTCATGCCGTTCGGTTTGAGTAATGCCCCTAGTACTTTTATGAGGTTGATGAACAAAATGCTGAAAGAGTTCATCGACAAGTTTGTGATAGTGTACCTTGATGACATATTGATTTTCAACAGGACTAAAGAAGAGCACCTTCAACATGTTCGAAGAGTGCTAGAGAAATTGCAGTAGAATAAAGTGCTGATAAATTTGAAGAAATGTACTTTCCTACAAAGAGAACTGGTTTATTTGGTCTTTGTAATTGCAGAAAACGAATTGAAGATGGATCCAGAAAAGATTGCAGCAATCATTAACTGGCCATCTCTGAGAAGCTTATTCGAGGTACGTAGTTTTCAAGGGTTGGCGAGT
>APFE031276066.1:172656-194915 GCA_000404065.3 Pinus taeda | reverse complement strand
TCTTTTCCTTTACTCTTGAATGGATTTTCCTACCTTCTTCTGAGATGTTTTTTCCTCTTGCCTCAAGATGAGTGGCTTGCACACATCATCATCTAGATTATTGGGATTAAACATTGAGATAGTGTGCCTAAGGTAACTGTGCAAACCCCCAATGTACTTCAGCAATGTGTCCTGTGATTGCAAATCTACACCTAACATCAAAGAGCTTTTACTTAATTCTTGGGTGTAACCTTGCACATTTTTACCTTTAAGCTGTCTAAAGTTTTTCCAATTCATGATGCCTTTCTGCATATAAGCTAGAGGGCAGAATTGTCTTTTAATTGCGACAATGAAATCATTACAAGAAATTGAGATATTACTGTGTTTTTTAATCTCCTATTGGGTTTTTGATTCCCACCATACTAGTGTTGCACCCTCCATTCTCAGGGAAGCTAATTGAATCTTTATTTTATCCTCTTTAAGTTTTTGAATCCCGCAATAGACCTCCAACTAATGAATCCAGTTATCAAGCTTCTCTGCATTCATGTCACCATTGTACATGGGCAACTCGAATTTAACATCAAGTTTTAAAAAATGTGATTTACGAGTTCCTTTAGAAGAATGATGATGAGTATGAGTAAGTGTCGTGTTAGTGGAAGAGGGTGAAGATGCTTGTGAAGAAGAAGATGAAGAATATGGTGGAGAGGGTGGAGGTTTGGAACTTTCTCCTTGCAACTTGGTATTCCTCTCTTCAAAGAGGACCTTCACCATATCTGTCATATCAAAGAAAGCCTTTCTGAAGGCTTTCTCATCTTCTATCATGTTTGTAGGTTCTCTTTCATGAAACATGATTTCTGGAGTCTCAACTACAACTTGAGGCTTCAATGGTGTTGGAGATTGAGGCAAACTTGCTCTTCTTCCCCTTGACCCAACTTCAGGGCTTCCAACCAGCTTTCCTTCACCTCTTTTGAGTTTTATTCTTGTAAGCATGACATAAACTTGAAAACAATTAAATCATTCTTTCACAAAGAAAAAACTAGTGCTCTGATACCAAATTGATCTGATTTAGAATATTAGTTTGCAGTTCTAAGATCTTCCTCGTCTTATAAACAAAATTATTTCATTCTGTTTAAGGATTTATGAATTTTTGCAAGTGAAATAAATCGTTTTTATGTTAATTTTATGAGAAATTTAACATAAATAAAAATTGAACCACAGCATAAACATGTACAAAACATCATCAAAAACACTTTACAACAAGAACATGATAAAGGAGTTCACCCCTCCTGGGCTATGTCTCCTCAGTCCAACTTCTAATGGCTTGGGCCTTTCTATTATGCTCAAAAGTGTAAAAATATGTGTTTACAATGCTCAAATTCTTCTAAAACCTGCTCCAATGAGTCCAAAATGTTCAAAAATGGCTTTCTAGCCTGTTTTTGCAACCAATTTGGTGGAAAACCGAAGAATTTATGAATTCTCCTAGTTTTTCCATTATTCGTTCAACAAATTTGTCCATATCCGACAGGAACCCATAATTTCGCTCCAAAATCCACTAACTGAGATCTGTTGGCACTGACTGTCCATTGCAAATTGTAATCAACATAGTCTTGCTGTCTTGTGGACTGTGAACCAAGCGGTCGATATGAAATTGTGATTCGACGAACCCGGCGAAACTCTTAATTGGATCTTATAAATGTATCGCATCTGGGATCCTTTTGATATTGGCGGAGTACCTAGGCCTTGTGTATGTGGGACTTTTTACCTCATTGTGATTTTTCATTGCAATATCGCTTCGTAACTTGGTACCCGCCAGGGGCCTATTCTATAACACCAACCCTTTTCCGATCTGCGATTTTGATCCATCGCATCACACCTCTAACCGATTCTTGAAAGCCTTTCCACTTGCCTTATCACATCATAACCCTTCCCTGCTCGAGGGTTGATTTTTAATGCTGACCTACCTATGGTTGCGATTTTTGACATGCGGGGGACAATGGTGGCTTGCCACTTGCCGCCTCCTCATTCGCTAATGGACCTTACCACATCATCCAATCCTACCATGTGAGCAAGTCAAACCTGAACTCTAACTTGTTCTAACTTCTTCATATGAGCTCAGATTTGAGTTTCGTTCACACCATTGCATTCAGAATGATGAGATTTTCGATTTAAAGCTATGTTTATAAAGATCCTGACACTTTGATTTTTGAGCCTAATTTTGAGCACCTTATCAAGTGGTTATCATAGTAGCATATGAGGTGAATAACATATTCTTGTATTTCAAATTTTATAAGACGTGGTTGAAAAATCATGGAAACCCCTGTCAGGAAGAGTGTGGAGAACGCCATAGAAAACATGCCTTTTGTAGTATATTCATTAATAGCGGAGCGGGAAATAAAGGGACACAAAAGTGAAGTAGTGGAATTAGGATGGGGAGAGTGCAAGTAGTTGGATATTTCTTCAAGCTCAGTATTGGGAATTTGGGATAACTAATACAAAAGAGGAAGGTTGAAGGTTTTTTGGGGTGGGTTGTGCAAGAATGTTATCATCGAAAGTAGGGAAGGAAAATTGTGGTTCAGTAAAGAAGTGGGTAATGTGATGGATGAGAGAAGACATATCAGTAGGGTGAGTCAGCAAGGAGAATATTGTAGCTTGGTCCAGATCGACATCCTTGTAGTAGGGATCATGGGCTAGTTTGTACTCTAAAGCTGCAAGAACACGTTTCCTGCCAATAATGAAATCATATGATTTGTGGTCAGAGCCATGTCTAGTAACAATGACGATGTCCAATTCTGAAACCAAGCGTGGAAAAATGTTGTTGATCATAGTGATGTCTTGAGCGAAACAAATAGTATGAACAATGTATTTGTACTATCCACCCCATGCATGAGTGACTTTAAAGACTAGAATGACACGTGATGTGACATTTCCTCTATTTATGTTAGAGCAGCAAGGCCAAACGGTTGATTTTCAAGGTCCATGTTGTTTGTAAGTGAGAAGTGGTGGGTGGATTTTGTAGTTGCAGATTGGGAGCAAAAGAGGTTACCATGTAAGAATTTTGTTTTCATATTTGGGTATGATTCTTTTAATAAGGAGCAAACATGCAAGGGAGAGGGGTCATATATCCTTTCACGAAATCAATGGTGTGCATGGTTAAGGGCAAGGTTGAGAAAAATATGGGGATGGGAGGGTGAAGCAGGATGAGTCGATGGTGGGGTGTGCGATGTATAAGGGGAAGAAGTGCCAGTGAATGGAGAAAGTTGAAAGGTAATTAAAGTCAGAGAAGGGAATGTTGAAAGGCATGGGTTTCCAAGTCAAGCTTCGAGATGTTGGGGAAGAGAAACATACATGGGGGTATACCTGGAAATGTTTGGTTGTCTAAATCAACTTTATATTTGAGCCATAGTTGTTTGTTGGAGACGTCTTTATTTTGTGCATAAAGGAGTCTCTTATAAACATTTCTTGAGGGGTTTGCAGAAGACATTGGAATGTCCATCCTGATACAAATATAGGGACACAAGTATTAGTGAATATAGGAGATGGGAAAGAGTAGTCTTGAGCGAAAAGATAAAGTTCATAGGCCCGAAAACCAAGAACTTCATTACTGGTTATATGTTTGAAATAATGCATTTTAGCTTATAATGTATATGTGTCTTTTTATAAAGTGACTATAGTTAATTGGTTGAAAAAACCTTTTTATAATAATGGTTATGCTTCTTTGACATTACACACTAATGTTGTGCCATTGAAATTTTGTTGTTGACATTAATATTATTTCAGCAAAGTAATTTTCGTGGTGACCGATAACTATTTATTATTGATTTACCAAATAGATTTAAGGTAAGGAAACAACAATCGTTCATAAAAAGCCAATGTTTGTGTTTAGTTGCACAAAGCACACTTTGAAAGGATGCAAACATTCTATTTTTTTTAGAAGGAAGAAGAAAAAATCATAAATACTCCATGTAAAGGTAAAATATGGAGAATTTATATGCAAAGGTGGAAGGTGCAACATGTAACATAAGTATATACACATGAACGAGAGAATTACAATGAAGAAGTGAAGAGAAGAAGAGGGCAGGAAGGAATGAAACGATAACGAACATAAAATCATATAGAAGTTGTTGTTTACACTTTAGCGTGGCATGGGTAAAAGAAAAAGAGTTTCAAAGGTGACGAACAACTGAATTAGTAGACATTATTTCGATATCCTGGAGGAGTACGGAATATGGAAAGCCATGGTTGATTTCCTCTAAATTATTTAGAACAAACTTCAAACGGTCAACACCATTGAAGCTATCTATTTTCACAGATAGTGTGAAGAGGAAAGGATAGCATGAAACCCTTTCAAGAAGCTTGTGGATATCATGAGGATCACTAGAGAGTATGAACAAGTATTTTTCTTGGACACCCATGAGTTTAGTTCCAACATCATAAAAAGAAGTAACTTTTTCCAGTAGACCTGTGTGGTCATGCATTTCAAATTTTAGCACATAATGATACTAACATTACGGGTAGTCCCCACCACATTTTGTGCAGTGCCACTTTCCATTTGAGTGGTTGAAAACTTTTTTCATTCATTGCATGCCATCAGATGAGATAGGGCATGAAAGGAAGTAGAAATATTTCATGTCAATAGAGGTGATGGTTCCACGAACAGAGAAGCATGATGCTTTTCTAGTGAGATGCAAGTCTATGAGGTCGACAATTGTATGTTGTGGGTGGTGCCGCTTGGAAGACCTCAAGAATTTTCTACTTAATGATGGTGAAGAGGCTAAGTGACCTATTTTATCAAACAATGACTGGAGTTTCTCAGTCTTTGGAATGTCAGGATCTAGCATGAGGCTAGTGGTCGAGATAGTCCTGATGGTTCTTCCATTAAATTTGGCTATGTGGTTGCCTTTGATTGCAAGCATGGTCGAAGCACCAGAAGAGGCCAGTTCAACAAGTTGCTTACCTATGGTGTCGCAATGCTCCCCCCATAGGGTGACGTTGATACCATACCCAGAAATTCTTCCAAGTTGAGAGTTTTTCTATGTGTTTTAGAGCCATCTCTTCGACGAATGGTGGAAGTTGGAGAAGTGAACCTCATAATGCTAATGATGTTGACAATTGAGCCGAGGTTTGAAAATATGATTTCATCTATAGATTTAAAATGGAATGGTGGAAAGGAATTGTCAGAAAATCATCTAGGGAAGGTTCAATAGTTGAAGTTACAAAGAGCGAGACTTCCCATTTGCTATTGAGATGGTTGTGATTTATGTTTTTTGGTTTCACTGTGCCATTTGAAACCATGTAAATCTACCCAACTTGGACAAGGCCATGCAAGGAATATTCCAGATCATCAAAGGCAGAGAGATGGATTTCATCATTAGTAGAATCAACAAGGTCAAATTCAAAGACCTTTCCGGAGGCTCGAGCAATGTTGTACGAGCGAATGACTGTTTTTCCAAGGACCCTACCTTGAATCCACCATTCTTTATGGTATGGGTTTAGCACCATGAATGGAATGGAAACAAGAAGAGAAGATAAAAACTGAGTTGATGATAAAGGAGGAGTTTGTGTCTGAGCAGTATATGACGCGAGGTCGTGGGACATTGAAGAGCCTAATTGGTATGTGTACATTTGTATAATTTGAAGAAGGGTCGAGTCCCCAATCAAAGGCACATGACGTTCAAGAACTTCGAGTTCAATAACCTGAAGAGTCCTGAAAAGAAGGAAAGAAATATAAAATAAACATGACATTAGTTGGAGTGACAACGACGCATAGAGGGAAGGAACAGAAAAACATGATGGATATGGCGAAGAGTGAACATACACATAGTTTTGCAAAAAAGTGCAAGTGACTTCTTTGAGAATGACAATCGACCCCAACTTGAGGGCACCACAGACGACATGGCCATTGTAAGCAAATGGAAGCAAAGTTCTATGCTGAGAGGTACCGTCGGAGAGGGAAATTCGATATCGTTTGGATGTTGTCTTTGTGGAAGAAAGAAGGGCGAGCTCAACTATTTGGAGTGATGGTTGGATCCCTATAGAGCCAACCAACAACAAAGAAATGGCATTCACTCTCAGGGTAACTTCCATGATGAGGGGCAAAGGATTTGTTCTGATAGGTGAAAGCGCATGAAATTTTGTCAAAATTGGAAATGAAATGGAAATAAAACAACAAGTACAAATGAAAGGAGCACAATTCACAATCTAGATTGCTGCCAATAGTGAAAGGCAACAGAGAAGAAAATTTGAAATTTATAAGCATATAAATTTGGCTCTCTACATATGACATTTCATAAACTTTACAGGGCGTGTTTTGCAGGTCGTGTCAATGAAAAAATTACTTTAAGCTATGTATGCAGTATGAAAACATTGATACTTTCCATTTGAGTGTACAAGGAGATATGGTTAGTAGATTTTCCTTTCTCACCTGCTTGTGAATGAAATTCTGGGACAATTATCTAGTTGAAGGAAGAAGCACGATGTGCAACACCAACAACAATAACAATAGAAAGATACCAACAATAGCAGAGAAACAGCAACAAAAAATGCAACTCAAAAAAGCAGCAGAATAGTGTGAGGTGAACATGCTAAATAGAGCACACGACCATCTACTAAGTAATCAGAGGGAGAAATAAATGAGATTCAGGATACGTCACATAGATCACAGGGATACCAATGATAGAGAGAATGAAATAGATGCTCGTCTGAGTGAGAGCAAAGTAAGAATAAATGCACATAGTTAGATCATTAATTAGATTATTGAATAGAAGAGGCCTCAACGGAAAGATGTGTGGATAGGCTTGAAACCTTAATCAAAGGAAAATGTGACATATTGATTAAGTATATACAAGAGTTTCTGGGCTTTGAAACTTTAACATGAGAAGAATCCTTTTTGAAATCTTGGAAGCGAAAAGTCTAATCTGGCATATCAATATGGTTCGTTTTAATAAACACATATCATAAAGTGACCATGGCATAATACATATCAACTTCATGCGAGTGAGAACAAAGCGAAAATAAATGAATATAGTTGGTCCATTAATTAGATTAATGAATGGAATAGCCATCGACACCAAGATGCGTGTATAGATTTTAAGTTGGAATCATTAAACGATGCGGCATATTGATTAAACATATATCAGATTTTTCACGTATTGAAACTTTGACATCATAATAAATATTTTGGAAGTCTCTGAAAGCAAAAATCTGATTCATCCTATTAATGTGGTTCCACACAAGGCCATAAAATGACAGTAAATGCACATAGTCGGTTAATTATGGTTAATTAATGAATAAAATAGACAACGAAATCAAGATACGTTCATAGACAGTGGATCCTATCAGAGCTCGTATTGCAAATGTTGTGATAAGGGGTGGATGTGATTTTACATTTAAGTTTGATATGATAAAATAACTAGGTCTACATATTCTCTGATATAACTATAGCAGAATCTCTATTCGATTAAATTATTTTCGATTATTTTATCGGGTCCGGAACCAAATCGGCAATCACAATGAGTGTTATGAAACTAAAACTTCAAGAATTTTTATTTTTCTAAGTCTTCTTGTTTAATTGATTAAACCTTCATTTATTTTTTTGATAGAGATAAGTGTTTCACCTAGTGTGTCACCAATTGTTGTACTACTCAACAACCCCCATTATAGCTAATGGTAGAACTAATAAATAATGTGGACCCTTTTAAAAACTTTAAGGAAAAAACCAAAAAAAAACAATAAAACAAGGTATTCTTATCTCTACTGTTTCAAAAGCTTAATTAAGTCAAGAGATTCCCCTTATCAGAACAAAGATATCAGAGATTAAGCTTTAAACATTGGCTTTTACTATAAAAAAACTCTTATCAAAAATATAATATCGGAGCTTTCCAACGTGTCTCGTTAACAAAAAGCTTAGATTGAAATATTTACTGATCAGGTTTCCTAAGTCCTAAAGCCTTAAAATAATAAAACACTATGTTTTATGTATATCAATAAAGGCCTGATCCCACAAGAATTCTACATATCATATCAAGGTTTCCATATCAATGTTTTTATATTAATCACCATGTCAAATCCTTCGATCTCTTATATACCTCCTCACTATATACTCTGATACGCGACCCCGTCAATCCTCTGATCCTCTGATATTTGTCTCACCTCTGACCTCCAATCTTCGATATACTACCTGCCTCTATATCAAAATTGTTATATTGAGGTTTTTCTAATCGATACGTATCCTTTCAAATCACCGATATGAAAATGCTGATGTGAAACCTCCAATAATTACTCTCGCCTATAATTCTAAACTTCTATGTGCTATAAGCCTATCAAAGGTAAATGAAATCGCAAGATTTAATGCTACGGCAATGAATTTTCGCTGATAAAGTTTTCTGATATGTTGTCACGTAATGTGACCCATGTGAATTCATGCTTTATCAATAAATGGCCAACTTTGGAGAAGTAATGGTTTTTGATAGAATAAACGCCTTCATTATTATTAACAATTTCCTAAGATTTCACTCATAAAAGTCTTTGATTATTGTGTAATCAGTTATTTTCTAAGTGATTCACTGTGAATGTTAGTTACTCCTCACTCTTGTCATATATAACATAATCCAAAGTCTAAGCATATAATATATAACCCAGGGTCCTTGGCACACATTCATATGTTAATATGTCTCAACGTCCTAACCTTATTATAACGCAAAGTTCATATTACAAAGTGAGTCTAATGTTTTATAATGTGTGTATAATATATATCAGGGAAATATGGATTAGAAAGATTTTCATGGTTCGCTCTTATAAAAACTTACGATATAGCCTCAAGCCCGAAGCTACGATATGCCCCACTTTTTTGTCACATTCCACCTTCGAAGTGCCCCATCGGAACTTTTACAATATAGTCATTCCAATCCCAGACCCGATATAATAATCAACCGCAGTCTACAAATTATCACATCCAGATGGATCAAAACTTTTCAAAGGTATTCCACTCCAAAAGCTCGGATCTATGATTGTGATATCCTTCCAACCTCCAATCCTGGATTGCGCTATTTCATTCACCTCTGATATGTTGTACTACTGATATTGAGATATGCCATCGTGTTACTTCTTCAATTGGCGATTTGATCTGGACCCGAGATGGTATTAATTTTCATCTAATCAGAATTTTCATCCATCAATATCACAACTTTTGTGGTGTGCGACCATTTGAAATCGACGATAAAATGGATGTGATTAAGGTATTAAAAAGAGGTCAATGCAATATCGCATCTGCTCCATATCACATATCGGCTTTTTTCGTTTGAATCCAATGTTAAAAGCTCCGATTTCAATTCTCCGATACCACTCAACTCCTAACACCTATCCATTCCACGGGGCCACTATGTATATAATTATTAATACGATTAAGTTTTTTCATTGGTTTTGTTTTAATAAAATTTTGTTGGTTGTTATAGTTTCCACCATTTCTAAATGGAAAATCTTTGATTGGCTTTGTTTGTAGTAATAGAGAGCTCCGAATGAAGGCGAGCTTTTAAACTAATTCAGTCTACCACCAATACGATTCATCCAACTGGGGTCAAATTCATTCCATGACTATTTCAATTTCAAACAAACTCAAGCCAGTGGGATTATTCTCTTTAGAAGAATGATTTGGGCAATCCGCTGGACCTGCTTCCATCGCATCCTTGCTAGTGTCGCATTCATATTGTAAGCATTCTATTTTTTGAGCAATTTCAGCTAAATTGTTTTTGTCCCGATCAACAGAAATTCAAGCATAAAGAATTTAACGAAGGAAAATAGCCCCTGACAGCGAATGAAAAACCTAAGCACCTTAAGGGTAAGGTGATTGTCACATCCATCAGTCATATGGCAAAAAAATGTAGAAAGGGCCTAAAAGTGTAAGGGGCCAGTGATCCTGTCATTATGGCCTGCGGGCACTCTCTGTTGGCTGCGTCTTCATCAATGCATCTATCTCCATTCTGACCTCAGAGAATGCCCCGTTTGCAAAGGAGAGGTCAGGGATATGGACATCACTCCCATTTATGACATAGCCAATGTCGACACAGAGAGAAAATATTGTTCAGATAAGACGGGTGATTTGACAACTACCTTGAACCGTCAGATCCTCAATATCTGACACATCCGAAAAGGTGAAATGATTAGTCACAATGGAAAGCACCATCGATAAAGTTTGAGTCAACAAGCACCGTCGAAATGGTATATTATCGCTAGGCCGGTGAATCTACTACAGTGTCATGAGGAACAAGCTCACCATAAAAAGCCCATCAGCTTAAATATAAATTGTATTGATTTTTTCCAATGTCAAATTCTAAAAATTTGTAATTTATACAAAGTACATTGCACATAATCAATATAAAAAGAAAAAGTGATATTTAGTATTTAATCGACATACAATATTGTGTTGATTTCTCCCACATAAACTCGCGGGCATATATATTTTTCAAAATACAATATGAAACATAAAATATTTCACTCTCTAAATAGACACATTCTAATAAAAAAATTGATACTCAGCAAAATAGGATGTTTATAAAATACAAAATTACATAGTATAAATGGTATAAATGTAGTATAAATATAATTTTTTAGTAGGTTGTAGTTTATTTTCCATATGATTTTTTTAGAATTACAAGTTAAGTTGTGAATTTTATAGAATTCCAAACTTTATATTAAATATATATATAGATTTAAAAAATCTATTTATATAACAAAAATCAAAATTTTATCCAAAAATTTTACGAGTAACATTTCCAACTCACTTTACATCAAATTAGCACACCTTAAGGTGGAATAAGGGTATTTATTATTTTAGAATGCACATAGATGTTCATATGTAGATTGTGTATATTAAATTGATTTCTATATATTACCTTTGTCATGTCAGCTGAGAGTAATCCAACGTTTGGGTAATCACAAAGAAACCTCTATATTAATTATAATGATTTTTGGGTTTATATTTAGGCCAATAGGCCTTTCTTTTAAATCAATTCACCTTAGAGTTTCATCTACCTTTTTCCTCTGCAGGTGACATATGTGCACCATATGACCACATTTATGTCTGACATCTGTGTACCACAATGTCATACTGTTATACGAAATCCATGAAGTTCGTGTTAGGCCGTTGAATGCATGTCATCCCTAGATTTTCCAAGACAACCTGCAACGGCTTTGATCTTTTCCAATATCAAGAACATTCTCCTCCACTGAAATTTGGGGTCATGATCAAGTGGGTTGGGTTAGTGACAACCATCTATGTGCAGACCATTTCCGGGAACAATTATACCTTCTCTAACTAGTCTGTGGCGCTTAAATTGATTCTTGACCTAAACCAGGTTTAGTTGAATAACCTCAACATCGCCAAGGATGTTGGGAAGGCCTTCAATCTTGTGGTAGGGTTTGATTCTGATTATTTAGTCACTTGGCTCATTTTTGTCATTGGTTGTCTCAAAGGTTTTTTGGGTTATGGCCCACAATGGCTTGTGCTCAGCAAGAGGGACCCTGCTCTATTGGTTTTCTTGATTTCATTTTTCTTAATGTAAGAACTGTAACTTACTGTAAATTTCATGTGGACATATGTGCATATTTTTGTGCATGGGAGGTAACAACACCACCTAGATGAACACAATAGTGCTTGTGATGTGCGTAAGGTATTTCCCCAGGAACAAGAGGCCTCTTGTGGGAATAATCATGATCCACATCCGGGTGTGACAAAGGACCCTTCCAAGACCTTTTACTTTCGTGATGTGTTAGATTGCATTTTAAAAAAAACATAAATGAATACATGTGCATGCTACAAAGAAGAGGAACATGACAAGAATCAACAACATAAAACTCAAGACGTTGATAACGGAGTTCGTCCAGGAGGGACTACGTCTTCGGGCCTTGGTGTCAAGATGGTGTAGGCAACTGCATTAAGTGTTGTCAATAGTGATGATGTACATACGAGGTGATGTCGCTATCATACAAGGAAAATGCCCTCACGCAGGAGTAGCTCCAAGAGATGTTCCACTACAACAACTCTCAATCAAAAGACTCTTATCTGTATGACACAAACTCATGCGTGATGATAATGGGCATCCTGCCAACATGGCATAAAAGGGATCTAAATGAAAACATACATGGTGACAACATGAGTATCCCATCAACATACAACAAAGGGATCTCAAAACACAAAATGATGAATCATGACAACAAGTACATCACATAGATGATTTTTCATCACATCAAGCAAGAATCATGAAAATGAGTAAGAAACAAGATCCCACATCAAGCATCAAACAAGGATTTGTGCAACACAATGCATAGCAAAAGAAGTACATGAACGCACTGCATTTACCTCACATCTAGGGGCCATCTGAAGAAGCGGATGTCAAACTATTGAAGTTGTTTGGACCATCAATCTCACAACATCGAATCACATGGAAATGATTGCTCGCACATGAACAATGAAACCTGCATTCCACTTAGAAAAGTGGCCAAAAAATGAAATGAGAAAATGAAAAAATTGAACACACCATCAGATTTGTGGCATCGAATAATGCAAAATCGTCTATAAAATTTCTGAATTCTGAGAAAGTGAAAATATAGGGCTCAAGGAATCTTTTAGATTCCCCCTATATTCCTCAAAGATTCCCTCCTCTGGGTCCTCTGCAAATCGCCTGCTCAAATCAGGAAACAGACTGTTCCATGGGGTTTGTGTCACAGAGAGGTGTAAGATCAGCATAAAGTTTGTCCAATTTGGACACAGTGAAAATTTCACCCTCCTAGAAATCTTGCTCAATCATGGTTCCACCTGCATTAAAAATTAATAAAAAATCTTCTGCGTCATTTACCATGCGCTCTCTTGGTTCCTCCTCTAGCTTGGGTGCACTGGTGAAATGAAGTTTTATATCAACTTTTTGGCGGATATTTCCATGTGGGTTGGTTGGCACATTGGTTAAGATCTCTAAATTTGGTGGGGGTGGTTCTAGGTTCAATCCCCATGGAACCAAGTTTAACACATAACCAATTTTTTTAACATGGGCGCAGTTAAGATTTGTTTTAATAAGGCATACAGTTTTGATGTGCAGTTATATGTGGTTGGTTTATGTGTTAAATACCGTGGATAGTACATGGGGTCGCCGGGTGGGGGCTGAGTGGGTTCAATCCCCGCCAGCCTCCACAAAATATTGTGATTCACGCATGCTCTTTATATGGAGACTCGTGAGGTGGTGGCGGTGGTGGCCCACCATTTTCCAAAATTTAAGTGTAGGCATCATTTTAACGAGGCCAAGATTTCACCTGGAATTTGGCTGAAGTTGGCTAGATTCCATCCACTGGGAAAAGTCCAAATTGTGTCTCCATTAACCTGCCGAGTCAGCAAAAGTCAACCAAAACTTTGACTGCCTCTATCTTCCTCATCCGAACTCGGATTGACGAACCATTCACACCATCATGATCACGACGACGAGATCTTTAACATGAATCTAGTTCGAGCATAATCCAAACACTTTTATTTTTGAGCTTTCATGAGCCCTCTTTGTCCTATGTGTGTCTCTGGAGCCACCTGGATCAATCCTCCCTACTGAGGAGCTTTTGGTCCTCCAAAAGCATAAAAAATAACCTGCAACTGCTCTGTACCTTGTCTACATCACAAGTGCCCTGAAAGGTCTCGCTTCCATCTCCTTCACCTTTGTTCTTCAGAGCCTTAAGCAATGAACTGACACCTGCAACCTCTGCAACTTGTAGTACATTGTTTTGCAAATTACATGCTTGACTTTCATGATCAAATAATAACCCAAGTGTCCCACACTTGCCACAAGTTTATAACACATACTTGGTGGTCAAGTTTACAACAAAATGGATGCAATACCCCAACTAGAATACAAGGCCAACATATCATTGTTGCTTCAACAAGTGATGGAAAACATATCATCACTGCAACACATGATTTATAATCATAAGGCCAAACACTATTGTCTTGACAAGTGATGGAAACATGACATCACTTTCACAGTTTATCATGCTAGTCAAAATAAGACCGGACATCATTGTTGTTGAATAAGTGATGGAAAACACATCATCACTTTTACATTTAAAAATGTAACAAATGATTTACAAAAGCATGACCATGAAATGCTAACATATCTAGAAACCATTTCTCACTTATCAATGTGAACGGATCTCCTCTCTGTGGTGGTGTTGCTTGTCGAACAATCGTTTCACCTGGTTCATGCACCGACACTTTGTCCTTAAGGCATTGCTTTGGATGGAGCCTCCAACATGTGGCTCTTTGATGGCCACTTCTGTCGCAATGACTGCAGTAGGTTTTCTTCCTCCAGACTTGCTTAACATGTTTCTTTACTTGATGTTGAGAGGGTCTTTCATACCTCCTCCTTTTGTGCGTCGACATTCTTTTCCAACACTTAGAAAATGTATGGTTATGTAATCCACAAAAGGTACATGTTTTTCAATGCCATGTTTTTCATTCATCACTAACAATATGATTATAATCGAAATGAATATTCGAATAAGATAACTTATTATGCCTTTCCTTGCCATCTCTGGTGTAAGTATGGCAATGAGAGCTTGCCTCAGTTCTCTCCCTGCAATGGAAACTGCCATGGGATGATGGGGATATGTTCCCATCATTCTCTTTTCTCGACGATTTCGATGATCTCTCGGAAGAATCTAACACCTTCGATCATTCTTCCTTGGTGTATCTCAAATCTACAAATTGAGGTCTCTTCACAACCTCCAATGGCTGAGTTATGCCTTGGTTATTAACACCAAGTTTTTTTACTCCCTGTGCCTCATCTTGGTAAGGAGCCTCATGTTTGTCCCTGTAATTGGGATCTCCAAATATCCAACAGAAATCATACTATGTGAAGATGAAACTGAAATGAAATCAACATATTTTACCTCCTCTGTCGATTTAGAAAGAACTGATGAGGGCTGCTCATCATCTATTGTTGGTGGTTCGCTAGTTGTCTCGACGCATTCCCCAACTTCCTTTCTGACATACCCAAGTACTACCTGACGAGGTAATTCTTCTACTTTGATGGGGTTGATAATGCCTTGGCCATGGACGCCCAAGCCTTTTCCTTCATACCCCATTGTCTTCAATAGTTTGGAGCCAATTCTTGTGGTATGATTTTCGAACACAACGAAATCATCATCAAGACACATACATGAATTTATAGAATTACATTTTACCTCACATGGGTCATGCTATAGCTTTTCCAAGGCCTCGTCCCTTTTGCAGCTATCGTAGAAAACTATGTTTCTCCTCTTTCTCTTCATGTAGAAGCATCTCCAATTCAACGTTCTTGGTTTGAAGATTATGTTTTTTGTGCTTCAGTTATTCCATGGCCTCCTTAGTGGCTTGCACCTGAAGTTGCAATCAATCCTTTTCCTCTGTATCTTTCTGTAGATTTTCATACATTATTTCCACTCTTTTGGAAATTTTGAGCATGGCCTCGTACATCGCTTTTTCATCCTCTATCACTGCACGTTCCATTGTTCACGCTGCAATTCACATCAACATGAAGAGCTCTCTGATACAACTTGATCTAGGTCCGGGTGTGATAAAGGACCCTTCCAAGACCTTTTACTTTCGTGATGTGTTGGATTGCATTTTTAAAAGAACATAAATGAATACATGTGCATGTTGTAAAGAAGAGGAACATGACAAGAACTAGCAACATAAAACTGAAGACATTTATAATAGAGTTCATCCAGGAGGGACTACATCTTCGGGCCCTGGTGTCAAGATGGTGTAGGCCGCTGCATTAAGTGTTGTCAATAGTGATGATGTACATAAGAGGTGATGTCACTATCATACAAGGAAAATGCCCTCACGCAGGAGTGGCTCCAAGAGATGTTCCACTACAAGAACTCTCAATCAAAAGACTCCTATTCGTATGACACAAACTCATGCATGATGATAATGAGCATCCCACCAACATGGCATAAAAGGGATCTCAATGCAAACATACATGGCGACAACATGAGTATTCCATCAACATACAACAAAGGGATCTCAAAACACAAAATGACGAATCATGACAACAATTACATCACACAAATGATTCTGCATCACATCAAGCAGGAATCATGAAAACAAGTAAGAAACAAGATCCCACATCAACCATCAAACAGGGATCTGTGTAGCACAATGCATAACAAAAGAGGTACATGAACACACTGCATATACCTCACATCGAGGGGCCATCTGAAGAAGCGGATGTCAAACTGCTGAAGTTGTTTGGACCAATGATCTCACAGCATCAAATCGCATGGAAATTATTGCTCGCACATGAATGCTGACACTTGAATTCCACTTAGAAAAGTGGCCGAAAAATCAAATGAGCAAATGAAAAATCTAAAAACACCATCATATTTGTGGCGTTGAATAGTGCAAAATCCACTGTAAAATTTCTGAATTCTAAGAAAGTGAAAATCTAGGGCTCAAGGAATATCTTAGATTCCCCTTAGATTCCTCAAAGATTCCCTCCTCCAAGTCCTCTGCAAATCAGCTACTCAGATCAGGAAATTGAATGTGCCATCGGGTTCGTGTCACCAAGAGGTGTAAGATCGACATCAATTTTATCCAATTTGGACAGCGCGAAAATTTCACCCTCCTGGAAATCTTGCTCAGTCATTGTTCCACTTGCATTAAAAATTAATAAAAAAATATTCTTCCTCGTTTTCCATGCCCACTCCTGGTTCCTCCTCCTCCCTGGGCGCACTGGTGAAATGAAGGTTTATATCAACTTCTGGGTGGATATTTCCATGTGGGTTGGTTGGCACATTGGTTAAGATCTCCGAATTTGCTGGAGGTGGTTCTGGGTTCAATCCCCATGCAACCAAGTTTAACACAACCAATTTTTTTAACATGGGTGTGGTTATGATTTGTTTTAATATGGTATACAGTTTTGATGCGCGGTTATATGGTGGTTGGTTTATGTCTTAAATACTGTGGATAGTACATGGGGCCGCCTGGTGGGGGCCGACCCACATGGGCTGGGAGGGTTCAATCCCCGCCGGCCTCCACAAAAAATTGTGATTCACGCATGCTCTTTATATGGAGAGTCGTCGGGTGGTGGGGGTGGTGGCCCACCACCTCCTTTGTTTATATATATTTCTTTAATTTTTAACACTAAGCCTTTTTTTTTAATTTTCTGAAATTTGAGCATAGGAGTCATTTTAATGAGGTGAAAATTCTGCCTGGAATCTAGCCAGAGTTGGCCGGATTCCATCCACCGGAAAAAAGTCCAAATTGTGTCTCCATTAACCTGCCGAGTTAGCAAAATTCAACCAAAACTTTGAATTCCTCTATCTTCCTAATCCAGACTCGGATTGACAAACCATTCAGACCACCACAATCACAACGACGAGATATTTAACACGAATCTAGTTCAACCATAATCCAAACACTTTGATTTTTGAGCTTTCATAAGCCCTCTTTGTCCTATGTGTGTCTCTGGAGCCACCTAGATCAAATCAAGGGTTACATCGGTCTCAACACCACCATTTTCACTGACCTTTATACTACCCTTTTTTCTAAAAACCCATCTTCTTTCATGCTTATGCTCAACCTTACCACAGGCATCGTTTATATAATTTCTTTATATTTTAGCCTTTGAAATGGTGGGATTGTTTTTCCGCTGCACATATGATATCCATTTTTTACACTTGATACACTAATTGTAATTAGGAAATATGTTTGGCATCAGATGCAACATCATTTCATTAACCAATAACATGACATGACTAGATGGAACTTAATTAAAGTGACAATGTAGATGTGCACAATTGTATACTTGTAAAAATCAACGGGCACAGGAAGTTGGATAATTTTATCACAATAATGGATTTCAACTAACAATTTGAGTGGAATAGTTTTTCTATCTTTGTCAATTTTACAGTATTTCTTCCATCATAATCCAAATTGGGTTTGAAGTTTTGATTTACATTCCTGAGTTAGATTCTTTGACTAGTTTGATGCAATCCAACTTTAGTTGCAACTCAGGTGTTTCAATTTAGATTCTCATGATAATTTTAGCTTCAGCAGGAAATTGGGTGTTAAGTTTGGATTTCCTCTAAGAATTATTTGTACGAAACTCTTGTTGAAGAGTTGTGTTTTGGGAAAAATACTTTGGTGATGGAGAAAGGGAAGGGACCCAAGTGTGAGATTTGCTGCAATGAATTCACATTGCACTGTGAAGCAGATTCTGCAAATCAATGTTACAAATGTGATTATAATTCCATGGAGTTAATTTATTATTGGCAAGACATGTTAGGGTGGTTTTATGCTCCAGATGTTATCAATACACTGAAAGAAATGTGTATGGGCCAAAAAGTTGATCAGTCCTTTTGTTGTGCCTGTTGCAAGTCACAAGACATTGAATAAACTTCGCTCTATAATTACACAACAGAATCTGCCTTTGCTAGGCCTATTTTTTTTTCATCTTCTGATAATAGTAAGGGACTTGATGTCAATATTGATAGCCTTGTACATGGTTCCAGAATTTCTTCTTCTTTTCTAGTTTTAGAGGATTTGATCAAATCTATTTTTTTGTAGTTTTTAGAATGGAAAATTAGGATGACAGTTTGTTCAATGATCTCTTTGACCTCATATGTTGGACGAGCTCTCCTCTTCTCATCATATATATCATAGTCCTTACCATTCTTTTAACCTTCCAAATAAATAAGAAATTTCAAATAGAAACCAAAGGAGGAGAGTGCACAATTTCATAATAAAAAATACAAATATATTTGTATACAAGGAAAACTGACAAATTAAAAAATTAAAATGCACTATGATGCCAAGATAAATTTATCCATTAAATTTCCAATTACCAGATCATTTATTTTCTACCATAAGTTTGGCTAATGGTGACTTCAAGGTCTGATCTCCAAAGGTTGTAACAAATTGTGTGCCAACCTCAATAGATACTTCATATCCAATAAGATCTTGCAATCTGTAGGTAATAAAGGAAATCCATATCACTCTGTCATGCAAATAACAAGTTGCTCTATATGGTTAAAATATTCAGGTCATTTTTTCTCATTAGCATGGAACATTTTACTTTTCCAAAATATTTCTTACTCTAGATATGCACATAAGCACATACTCTTAGAAGATATCTCAATGGAGCCACTCGCATTCCAAAACTTGTGATGACTTTGTCTATTCTATAAATATATACACCAATATTTGCCAATAATATGAGCCGATTGAGTGTATGGGAAGAGCATTCGATTGACAACAAAGCCGGTGCAATTTCCCACCACTGCAAAGATCAGGTATGTTTAAGATATCTGGAGTTCATCTATTTTTATTTCACCATTAAAATATTCTTGTTCAGGTAAATGTAGCTAGAAATTTAAAATCTCTGCAAGCATAGAGCATTGGATTTCATTATTTCTACAAAAGTATGATGGTGGCGTATTTAAATTTGTTTGCATATTTTTGGCATGAAAGAGGAGGAAATGGAGTACAAAGTTGAGGTTTTCAATAAGTACTTCATTATTCCTTACATTTCATTTAAATTCTTGTAGAGAAATAGATTTAAAATTGGACTCTAGGTCAAATGGACATTTTCGAAAGTTAGTGTTATCCACAATCTCTCTAGGTGTTGAAGGAAAATTCTTCATGCCATAGTGGATATAGTGGGTCCACTAGAGGCTCGTTGGAACGTGCTTCTCCAGAGTGCAATTGAACAATGATTAATGTGGAATTCATGATAAAGGGTAGAGTCCTAGACCAATATTTGTTTTAATGGCCATGACAATGAAGTAGATCAGTCTTTTGGATATGGCCATTTTGATTGGTTTACATATGTTGTTTTTCCAATAGTGTTGGGGGAATTGTTTCAAGGAAAATTTGAAACTAGAACGTTGTCAGATTAGTTATTTCATTTATTTTGGCATATCCATTTATTGTTTGGGAATGAGTTGGTAACTTTTGTCTAGGTAAATCCTCTTTGCGGACAGAGACGATCCTCTAGCCCAAAGAGTAGGACTAGAAACCTACATGACAATCGACTGGACACTTTCCTAAGTTACAATTGAAAAGAGAGATGAATATGATGGCCTACCTCATTCTAATGCTATCACGTCGTCCTTTGTTGAAGACCTTGAATCACTTGCGCCATGGGCTCTATTACGCAATAATTTGTCACCGTTGGTCACCGTCCCTGTTACCCTTGCTTTCGCACATTGGAGGACACATTTATGGACCTGTGACCAGTGACACAACTTAAAAACACTTGCATTGGATTCTCCTGAGTATGAACTTCAAACTCCCTGAAGACACCTTTTGCAGATTAGCCCTAAAAAGTACCCTTTTTCCATTAGCGCGGGTCTACAGTGTCTTACCCGCGCCAATGACTCAGTTCCTCAAAAGAGGGCGCGTCCATGGACGCTCTGTCATAGAGCAAAGCCCGCGCCACCTAAATTTGGTTATGATTTTTAGCCAGCGCGCACTGAAGTGTTTTTCCTATTTGTTCATGCAGTTCTCTGGGGGAAAAATATCATGGAAGTGGTCGAGTGTCATCTTTTTATCCATGACAACCAAGTTTAGTGGCTATTCAGGGATAATGCTAAATCTTCAGTAGGTGTCCTGATACAATGCATACTCCTTCCTCCTCCATCTATAAATGACTGTCACCCTGCATTAAACCAAGGAGTTTTGCTAGAGCTATTGTGAGTGCCAAGATTATGCTGGAGTGATAGTGAGAATTGAGAATTGTAGAGGGGTTATGCTGCCAAAATATTGAGAGAGAAGAGGTCACTTTGCAAGGCGTATTTAGCTGCTTGCCCAGTCAGAGGAGGTTCAATGTTAGAACCCTTTGGTTGTAATCTTTCTCTGTTTTTACTGATTAATGAACGACTATCATTATGGTTCCACTCATGTGCCTTTCAATGATATTTGAGTTATGTCTTTTATGACTGATATATAATTGCATTTACTGGATTTTACGCTTGTGTTTGTATCGTTCTTTGCTTGTGCAGGTGTCCGTTTACGTGGAGCGTAAGGATTGTGACCGACCAAAGCTAAGGGACGGGAGCGGCGTTTCTTCTACAACTACTAGCGTTGGATTCCAAGTAGGTCCTCTTAATCGATCTCTGATTTATGAAATTAGGAACCTGCGTGTAGCGTGGTGTGATTGTTGCTAGACCCGTGTTAGGCTAGTGGGATCGCCTCTGTCCGCAGAGGGGATTTACCAGTTCAACAATTTGGCGACTCCACTGGGGAGTTGGTTGTTGTTTGTTTTTGTGTTGTTTGATTTGTAAACTGTAGACAGAGCCTGAAGAGCGGCTAGATAGCCTTCGAAACACTATTGCCATGCAATAGTGAAGTAGATCAACGCCACTTCATTCAATCTCCGGTTTAGTTTACAAACTGAACAATTTCAACCTTGCCTTGCATGTCAATTTTTCTCTTGTTTATTGGTCTGAATAGCTTTCTGGGTTGAAGTTCTTGCTGTTTTTTTTTGCTTGCTGCCCTTTTTAGACACTGTAAACCAAGCCTGGATCTATCTGTCTTGTCTTTTTGCCTGGAAAACTTCATTAGCGCGGTTTTTCTTCTGACAGTCGCACTGGTTGGCGCCTGTTGCTCTCAGACAACCCGCGCCAATCTCTGTATGTCATGAGGTGTAGTCTGACAGTCGCGCCAGACTTGTTAATTACCTTGTTTGTTAGCCTTTGAGCTTGGATTTGTGTCTTTTTGCATCTTTTGCAGCTTCTGGAAGTTTGTTGGATCCTTATTTGACTGGTTTTGAGTCTCTCTTTTGAGAAATTCTTAGTTTGATTTCCTTTTATCATTACTTGAAGGTTTGCCTCAGTCTCTTCACCATTTTGCGTCTTAATCACCTTTGAGTGTTATTATTTTTTTGATTTTTGGAAATCTCACCCAATTTTCTTGATTTGCACTTGACTGGTTCTTAGATTACATTAGAATCATCTTGTGTTTGAGAATTCTCTTGCATAGATCACACGTGCATAATTAGAATTCTCATTTGTGCATAGATTACATTTGCAAACTTTTCAAGTAAATTGTGCATCGATTACTTTTATCCTTCAGTTGTTCGCCTTTTTCTATCGATTTTATATCTTAGCCCTCGTGGCTTTGCATGTCAAGCCTTCTGTCGGATTTATGGTTTGTTGATCCAGTCGGTTTATTAGTTGTTTTCCACATTCCTCTGGTAGTTGTACAAGTTTTGCATTATATGCTGCAAGTACCTCACTTTTAGCTTGTTTATTTCTTGCCTGACTTC
>APFE031276066.1:154266-172180 GCA_000404065.3 Pinus taeda | reverse complement strand
AGTACGGATTGTGCTCCCACGTACCGTCGAGTATATATTGGGAGACCCCTATAGGCTTGCAACCTTTGATCCATAGGAAGCTGAGTCTGCCGCCCTACAAGCCGTAATGCACTGAACACAACATTCGGAAAGATTGACTACAGTACGTAAAGTCCTTGGTGTTCTTCTGATCGCTAAGGTGTATATAGCAGTTTTACGGATTGTTTGGCAAACCCTTTTACCTAGTTCTCCAAAGTAGTCATTTTTGATCCTTTTCAGACTCTCTAAAAGAAAAGGTGTAAGTGAGTAGCTTGTCACTTCGTGCTCATTAAACAATCGAAGGAGACTAGAGTCTTCTTTTCATCCTTTTCTCGACTCTTAAAAAATGAAAAGGTCAAGTTCAGTGTCTTAAAATCTATCTGGCCACGATCACATAACCCGGTTAGATCTTGTGTGCGCTAGCTTGCGTAGGATTTCGCTTTGATATGGAAACTTTTCCAGGGTTCACCACCCCGAGTTCCCCTCCTGATGGGAATCCTGGTCATTTCCCTTCTCCTGGGAATGTTGATGCTCTTTATATGGCAACATTAACCCTCCCAGGGTTAACTGTCGGGTTGCCAGTTTGGTTATTTTCAAACTCTATGGTCCCTACTGTGTCGACTGATACTCCATCAGTCCCTCCACCTGCACAACATCAGGTTGAACCTAAGGTGGACCCCTCCCCTTCGACACCTACTTCTACGTCTCCTTCTTGTACTTCGCCTGGTGAAAGTCTCGATTCGAGTAACCAGGTGGCTAAGAAGAAGAAGAAGAAGACTAAGAAGAAGAAGTCGACTAAGGGAGAGGTTACAAACACAATAACGACTACAAGCACAACTGTTGCTCCATCATGGACACCAGAAGTCGGACTCCTTCCCACTCCTCCGTGGAAGGTTAAGTTTCCTTGTCTATTATGCAAGGAGGACCATCTTCTTCGTGATTGTCCTGGCATTCCCAGGGTCTTAGAAGTATGGTCCCGCGATCTGGCCCGTCCTTCATCGTCCACTGAAGCTCATGGCGATGCTACCTCCGTAGTTGGTCATGGCAAGGGAAAAGGGAAGATTCGATTCCCCTGCAAACTTTGTGAAGGCAATCATCTCCTTCACCTTTGTCCACTCATGGATAAAGCCTCCTCTGCCTTGGAAAGTCTTGCGGCTCCCTCACCCCAACTCCCCGCTGGATATCAGCGTCTTTTTGCAGTTGCAGATCGTCCTCCTGCTGACCACAAGATTGGTTTACACTCCTCTCCTGTCCAGCCTCCTCTTTCAGACCAACCATTGGTCGGAGAGCGTGTCGACTCAGGTTCACCACCCCTCGACCACCCTGTTCTAGAAGAGCGTCATGAACATGTTCTTCTTGTCTCATCAAATTCTCCTGAGTCCGAAGATGACCCTCTTATCCCAGCTGACTCAGAGGGTCCTTCTTCGGTTCCTTTAGCGCAGGGGGGCAATCATACGATTCCCCCACCAAGTAGTTCAGTCGTTTCCTTCAACTGGCATCACCTGACTGCTTTCCGCCTTCCATCCCATGTGCCTTTCCAGATTACAGTACTTGCCTGTGATAAGGCAGTACCTAGCACTGTTCTGGATGAAGGCGCGTCGGTCAGTCTTATGTCGTACACTACTTGGCAAGCTTTAGGTTCCCCGCAACTCAGGTCGGTCACACAGAATCTTTTGGCTTTTGACGGAGGAACCTGTCCATCTCTAGGAGTCCTCCCGAAGTTCCCTATTACTTTGGGAGGTAAAACCGTCTATATAGACATATTGGTTACCCAAGGAGCTTTAGGCTTCAGTCTTCTCCTTGGTCGTGACTATGTTTATGCTATGGGGGCCCTTGTCTCTTCGCTTTTCCGTGTGGTTTGCTTTCCACACGATGGACGAATTGTAACTATCGATCAATTGTCATTCGTTAGTCCTCCGATGCCTCCTACGCAGTTGTCACCCCCTCCTGGTTCTCAACCACTAGTTGTATCTGCCCCACCACAGGTCAACTACGTGGCTACCTCTCCCATGCCTATATCCAGCGATGCCTCTATCGTGCATAGTGTTCTGAGGGCATTGGGTCCCGACTTCCGAGACATCGACCTCCCATCGGGAGCGCCATTCTTGGAAACCCCGACTTCCTGTTCATTATGATAAAGATCGGGCGGAGCATAGTTCATTTCCCTCTGTCAAGCTTCTTAAAAAATGAAACAAGGTGTCTCGAGGATAGTTTTGCTAATGTATCAACCTCGTTAAAATAATGAAACGGCTTGTAATTCGAGCATAGTTCCTAATCTTGTGTCAAGCTCGTCAAAAAATGAAACAAGGGTTATGAGGATCGTTCTTTTACTGTGTCAACCTCATTAAAAAATGAAACCACTCCCTTTTCAGATCGACTCTTCGATTACGATCTCGTAAAATCCAAGTCGAGTCTTTCCAAGATCTCGAAAGTGAACCTTCATTCCATCCACTTTGTTGAATGCAAATGAAGCTTGGGGGCATGTACCTCATTGCGTCATTATGTTGGGGGCATGCGAACTTATAACAAGCATAGTTTTTCGTTTCAAGCTTGTGTAAACATGAAACCGAATCCAAGCAGAGTTCTCTACGGTTCAAGCTTGTGTAAAAATGAACCCATACCCGAGTCACCTTTAAGCTCTTTTCTGAATCATAAAATATGAAGAGATTGCCGAGTATTTTTTCCCTTTTTGACTCGTTAAAGAGAATAAAAATGGAGGTCTTCTTTCAGCCCTTTTCTGACCGTTTAAAGAGGAAAAGATTGCCGAGTTATCCCTCTTGGCTCGTTAAACGTTACTAAGGGGCGGTCGTTTTAAGTTCTTTTAACGACTGTTAAAATATAAAAAGATTACCGGGTTTTTTTCGTTTAAAACTCGTTAATGGTTACGAAACAACGTGATTTTGATCCATTTTCTACTTTTTCAGGTCGAAATCACTATTCATGAAAAGTACTCCTCGGTCGTAATGATCGGGCGGTTCTTTCGGGCATCATTTTACACTTTTTCGGGCTCGAGAGACACAACTTTATGAAAAAGGACCTTTGGAGTTTTCTTTTCCGTGTCTTTTTCAAACTCTCTAAACATGAAAAAGACTCCGAGTTTTACCTATGTCGGACTCGTTAAACTCTAACGACATTGGACTCATCATTATGACGGGACTTGAGCTTCTCCTCCCTAGGGCTCGTTAAACTCTTACTAGGTTGGATTCGACCGAAGGTCGAACTTATACCAAAAGCATATGATATCCCCATCAAGCTTGTTAAAAATAATTGGGGTACTCGCCAGAAATGGCGGGGGAAAAAGAAAATTTTGGAACCGTAATTATCGTCGTGTCGGCAGTATGTCGCTCTTGAACATGGCACTTCTCTGCTTTCGTGTCAGGGTGGGGATAACTCATCTTGTTTTTTCACTTGCCTCCGTGGGTTTGGGTAATCCTATTTGACCTCTCATCTGCTCATTGCCTCGTCACCATGACCTCTGATCCATTGACGTCAAATACTGCCAACTCCACTGTCGTGCCGTTGATATGTTCAAGAGAAGTTGACCTTTGAAAGAAACCACCTCTGTCTGATAGTTCATAAATCTTCAATTCACAACATTGTCTCTTCCCGTATCATGTCGATGATGTGGGAAACATTATGGCCCACCTTCGACGAAGATCACTTCCTGTCGACTTCAGCTCATTATCCAGGAAAGTGACCTAGAGACTCCCTTCTGGTACCTTGGAGCCTGCATGTCTCAATGGCAGGTTCTTCGTATTCGACGCAAGGTTTTCGTCATTGACCTCCGATCGGATGACTCTACGGGTGTTCGACATCGGCTCATCCATTCACACACCATAGACTGTACCTATAGTACCTTGAGGACCATTGCCATTACTGGTGGTACCTCTCGCGCCTGTTAACAACTTTCATTATTGGCTGGTAATCAGACGATGTTAATGCATGTTCGACTTCAGCTTACATTTTCACATGCTTGAACTTGTACTTATGTTCGGGTCGAGGTGGAGCGCAAGACCTTGGATTGTGTCTGTTGTAATCCAGGCGTGATTTGGATACATGACTCTTTCACTGGATGGCTGCGACCATACCTGAGTCTATTCATCGATCTAACCAGATGGCTGCGTCCATACTATGGATCTTGATCATCATGTACTCTTTATGGATGGCTGCGTCCATGCCACATATATCATGTATTTGAACTATCATACTGTGTCTCTCAATGTAGATTCTCGGCGGCAGCTATATATGGTCTTGTAAAGCACTTCACCTCTCTCTCTCTCTCGAGGCTCATGCTTTAGGGGGCATCTATTACGCAGTAATTTGTCACCGTTAGTCACCGTCCCTGTTACCCTTGCTTTCGCACATTGGAGGACGCAGTTATAGACCTGTGACCAGTGACACAACTTAAAAACACTTGCATTGGATTCTCCTAAGTATGAACTTCAAACTCCCTGAAGACACCTTTTGCAGATTAGTCCTAAAAAGTGCCCTTTTTCCATTAGCGCGGGTCCACAGTGTCTTACCCGCGCCAATGGTTCAGTTCCTCCAAAGAGGGCGCGCCCATGGACACTCTGTCATAGAGCAAAGCCCACGCCACCTAAATTTGGTTATGATTTTTAGCCAGCGTGCACTGAAGTGTTTTTGCCTTCTTTGTTCATGCAGTTCTCTAGGGAAAAATCTCATGGAAGTGGTCGAGTGTCATCTTTTTATCCATGACAACCAAGTTCAGTGGCTATTCTGGGATAATTCTAAATCTTCAGTAGGTGTCCAGATACAATGCATACTTCCTCCTCCTCCATCTATAAATGACTGTCACCCTGCATTAAACCAACTAGTTTTGCTAGAGCTATTGTGAGTACCAAGTTTATGCTGGATTGATAGTGAGAATTGATAACTATAGAGGGGTTATGCTGCCAAAATATTGAGAGAGAAGAGGTCATTTTGCAAGGCATATTTAGCTACTTGCCCAGTCAGAGGAGGTTCAACGTCAGAACTCTTTGGTTGTAATCTTTCTCTGTTTTTACTGATTAATGAACGACTATCATTATGGTTCCACTCATGTGTCTTTCAATGATATTAGAGTTATGTCTTTTCTGACCGATATATAATTGCATATACTGGATTTTACGCTTGTGTTTGTATCGTTCTTTGCTTGTGCAGGTGTCCGTTTACGTGGAGCGTAAGGATTGTGACCGGCCAAAGCTAAGGGATAGGAGCGGCGTTTCTTCTACAACTACTAGCGTTGGATTCCAAGTAGGTCCTCTTAATCGATCTTTGATTTATGCAATTAGGAACCTGCGTGTAGCGTGGTGTGATTGTTGCTAGACCCGTGTTGGGCTAGTGGGATCGCCTCTGTCCGCAGAGGGGATTTACCAGTTCAATAGGCTCGTTCTTGCTGCTCACAGTTTTTTTGCACCTGCACAAGAGATCAAGATACAACAAGGCATGAAAATACAAATAGCATATTCAAAACCAATCTACTTAACTAATCAAGGAATGTTAATATAGATGATACATGAGCGTAGACATCAATGGAAAATGAACCAGAAGTTGTATATTAATAGAATGAAGGAAGAAGCATACAACCAAGCCTTGATGTCAATATTCTCTCCTTGAATGAATATCCAAGTCCAAGCTAAGCTCTCCAAGCACTCCTTTTCCAAGCCAAATGGGTAGCATATAGGCACAAACTTAGCATAAGGGTGCAAATAGAGAATGACCAACCATTTGGGAATGGGAAAAGATGAATATATAGGTATGGAAAGGGAGTTAGGATCTCTCCAAAGATAGGAGTAGGCCCTAATCTCAAGGAGGTAGCTCATATGGATAAGACCAAGAGGCCAAGTTGGGAGAACTCGACCTTATCTACGCCAAAAAACCTCCATCTCACTGCTCTGGAAGCTTCTAGATCACGAAGCTTCTCATCCTCTTTGGGAAAATTGCCTTTTTGGGATCATCGTGAGTATACAAGTAAATAGAGCGATGCCATCATGGGTCGAGTATAATACAATAGGTGACCATCATGATTTTTAGTCTTATAAGAGCGATGACTCTCAAATTAGGGTTTAAGAGCTATTTCCTTCAAGGGAAGCCCAAGGAATTTTCCAATCAATGTCTTGGGGAGGATCTGAGATGCATATATGAATGAGTACATTGCATAATGGTCATGTTTTGGGCACTTCAGGGTATGTCATAGGGAAATGTAGGAGGTGTGACAAACTATTGTGTAATAGATGTCCCCTAAAGCATGAAGACAGAACAGGGAGGCTGAGATGCTTTACGAGATTTCGCAGGGATGAGAATAAACGCTGTCAGGAGACCTGCAAATCAAGGATGCATATACATATACATATCTGATATCAAAACATGAATCCATGGTATGGACACAACCATCTGGATAATAAGAACTATATGAAAGGATTCACGACATGGGCGCAACCATCCAATATAAAAGGATCATCTATAAATCTAAGATGCAAGGCATGGACGCAACTATCAGATATAGAAGGATTGTCACCATAAATATAAATTCCTACGGTATGGTCACAGCCATCCGCATAGCAGAAATATGTGTATGATCATGAATAACACATAACTCCACATAGTTTAAGTCATATCAGACAAGACTCAGCGTCTTGCGCTCCATCCCAACCCGATCAAAGTACAAATCCTAACATGTGAATGAATGTGTTTCAGTCGAACATGTTAGAAAAAAGCTTGATTATCGACCAATGATATGGACCGTTAACATGCATGAGAGAAACCACCAATAATGGCAATGGCCCTCAAGGTAGGACAGTACAATCCGTCAATGTGATAATGAAGTTGAAGTCAAACACTCGTGGAATCACTCGATCAAAGGGCAATGGTGAAAATTTGTCGTTGAATGTGAGGAACTTACCATTAAGGCATGCAAGCTCTAAGGCACTGAAAGGGAATTTCTAAGTCATCTTCCTGGATAATGAGCTGAAGTCAACAGGAAGTGACCCATCAAAGGAGGGTCATAATGAGTCCCCCATCATCAAAAAGAAACAAGGAATAAAGTGGAATTAAATGAGTAAGATCCAGGACTGTAGCAAAGAGTTAGACAATGTATAGGCAATAGACTGCAGATAAGACTTCTCTTGAACATATTGGAGACACGACTCCAAAGTGTGGTAACATTAGACTCAACATAGGACCAAGGATCATAACGATGAAGTGGAATAGTCAAATGAGAGGAAAAATGGATCACCCAAACTCAAAAGGACAAGTGACTAGGTGAGGATATCCCAAACCCAACACGAGAAGCATATGAGTGTCATGTTCAAGAGCGACATGCTACCTATACAAGAGATATTTCACTTTCAGTTCCCCCCCACTATTTCTAGTGAGTACCTCTTTATTTTTACACAATATTGAGGAGGATATCATATGCTTATGGTATAAGTTCACCCTTTAGATGATCCAATCCTAGTAAGTTTTATGAGTCCTAGGAAGGAGAAACTCGGTCTCATCATGATGACAAGTCTTTCGCCGTTTAAATTTTGATGATTCCTATGGAAGAATAACTCGGTATCTTTTTCATATTTAGAGAACTTTAAAAAGAGACAAAAAAGAAAACTCCATCATGTCCCTTTTCGTAAGTTGTCTCTCGAACCTGAAAAGGTATAATATAATATTCGAGAGAACCTATTAACCATATCGACCAAGGTGTACCTTTTTCATAAATAGTCAATCTCAACCCGAAAAAGGGGTAAACGTATACTGAGACAACATTAATTCATTTAATTTAACGAGTTCTAAAACACAATTACTCGACAATCTTTTCATGTTTCAAGAGTCTGAAAAGAGCTTAAAGATGACTCTTCCTAGAGGAAAAGTGGTATAAAAAGTATAACAACTGGTGTTACACAATAATTTGTCACCGTTTGTCACCGTCCCTGTTACCCCTCTCCCGCACCTTGGAGAACACATTCCGGGACTTGTGAGAAGTGACAAGACTTGAAACCACTTGCATTATTCACCTCTAAACATGAGCTTCATATGCCCTTAAGACATCTCCTGCTCATTTCCCTTAAAAACAACCCTTTTTACATTAGTGCTGGTGCCCTGTGTTATGCCCACGCCAATGGGAAAAATCCTCTTGAAAGGGCGCGCCATTAGCGCTCTGTCCCAGAGTCGCAATCGCGCCAACCATTTTGGGAAAATTTTTGAACTAATCAAACCTCCGAAGGTTCTGTCCAACTCATTCACCAAACTGACTCCAAGTTAAGTGAGGATGGTTTGGCTTCGAATATCCTTGGATGGAAAGTAGTTTGACACCATTCCATGGAAGTTTTCAAGTGATGAAGCCAAATCCATTATTGTGGGGGATTGACCTTATCTCTTCCTTTTCCTCTATAAAATCTTGTCTCCATGGCTTGAGCAAGTTAGTTCTGACTCTAGTGGCAATACTTGTGCTGAAAGGAAGATATCAAAATATTGGAGTTGCAAGAAGCCTTCTTTGTATCCATAAGGCTTTACCTAAGTAAGGAGACCTTGTCACTAAAGAGAGAGAGAGCTTGTCCCTCACCCCTTCAAGCTTTTGCAAGACTTGTGTAGCTGAGCACCCAGCCAAAGGAGGACTTGACATCAGGACGCTGGTTGTATTCTCCTTTGTTGATTATTAATAATACATGACTATCATTATGGTTCCATTCTCGTTGCACTTGTAATGGTTGATGTTGAATTATATCCTTCCTAACTGATGTATAATTGCATATATTAGATTTCACGCTTGTGTTTGTGTTGTTCTCTTTGTGTGTAGGTGTCCATTCACGCCGATAGTGGAGGATCGTGACCGGCCAAGGCAAAGGAACGTGGGCGACGTCTCTTCTACAAACTAAAGCATTGGATCTCAAGTAGGTCTCCATCACCTATATTTTATTTGCAATTAGGGACTTGCGTGATAGCATTGTTTGATTGTTGCTAGACCCGTTCTGGGCTAGTAGGGATCGCCTCTATCCGTAGAGGGGATTTACCTCTCCAACAATTTGGCGACTTCACTAGGGAGTTTAGCTTGTTGTTTGATTTGTAAACTTAGACGGAGTCAGAAACACAGCCAAATAGCCTTCGAAACACTATTGCTTTGCAGTAGTGAAGTAGATCAAAGCCGCTTCAGTCAATCTCTGGTTTGGTTTACAAACTGAACAATTTGGATTTTGTCTTGCCTCTTTGGTTTTCTTTTGTTTGCTTGCTTAGATAAGCTTTTGGAATTGAATTTCTTGCTGCCCCTATGCTTCCTGACTTGCTTAGAGATTGTGACCCAAGCCCTGGACTGCGTATTTTTCTTTTGAAATTGGAAAACTTTGTTAGCGCGGTTTTTGCCTTCATAGTCGCGCTAGTGGCCCTTGTTGCTAACTGACAACCCGCGCCAATCCCTGTTTAGCGCCAGTTGCAGCCTGACAGTTGCGCCAGGCCTTTTAGTTTTTTTGGTCCACTTGTTTGCTTGCTGTCTGAGCTTGGATTTGCATTTCGCCACCTCTTTTTCAGTTGTTGGAGTGTGTTTAAGCCCTTTTTGACTGGTTCTCAACCTCTGTCCTTCGGGTGTTTGCCTCTTTCCATCGATTTCACACCTCAACCCTAGGGCATCTAATGGCCGTGTGTGTCGAGCCTCCCGTGGGAGTTTTGGGTTCTTTGATCGTCCAGTTAACCTTGTGATTGCTTTTCGCATTTTTTCAGTGATTGTTGAAGTGTTTTTGATTGATTTCCGAGTGACTCGCTCTTGTTCGCTTGGATTTCATTCTAGCCTTGTTTGAGCTTAGATCACATAGCTCGTACAAAGCTTTGTTTTCATTTCGATTTGGAGAACTGTTTTAGTGTCTTGGGATTTCATTGTGCCTTCATTGAGTGAATTTGCTTCTTTGCTCAGTGTTGTTATCTTTCAAAATTCATTCTAGTGCATTGTGCTTATAGAAAGGAAAATCAAGTAATCTCTTTTGCATTTAATAGTGAATGGAATAGAACTTTTCGTTATTTGCATTATTGAAAAGAAAAAGTTTTGTTTATTTGCCATTAGCTGAATTAGGGTGTTTGGTTGATTGTGTTCATTTTGTTTGATTGAAACTCTTAACCTTCTCGTAGTTAGTATTCATCGAATGAAATGGCTTTCTTTCGCATGTAGCTTGCATCTAGGAAATTGTGAAAGATCACATACGGTAGGACCTGAAATTGAAACTTAACTAAAGATCAACCATAAAATAAACCGAATCAAATTAAAAACGCATTGGAACATAACGCAAACATTCTAGAGGTCTAGGCTAGAGACGTGCTCCGGCGTCGTTAAACCTAGTCACTTTTGTTCTCACACTAAGTTGGGTCATTCCTCCTGGTGTAGTTCGATTATGGTCTAGTACGGATTTGGGCTCCCACGTACCGTTGCGTATATATGGGGAGACTCCACTAGGTTTTCCATCCTTGATCCATAGGAAGCCGTGTCTGCCACCTTACAAGCCGTAACGCATCGAACACAGCATTCGGGAAGATTGACTGCAGTACGGAAAGTCCTTGGTTTTCATACGATTGCCAAGGTGTATAAGTAGTTTTACGGATTGTCTGGTAAATCCCTTGCCTAGTTTCTCCAGAGCAGTCACTTTTTGATCCTTTTCGGACTCAGTAAAAGAAAAGGCTCTATAGAGCATTTGTCACTTCGGGCTCTTAAAACATTCGAAGGCGACTAGAGTCACCTTTTTTCCTTTTCTCGACTCTTAAAACATGAAAAGGTCAAGTTGTGTCCTAGTGTCATAAAAATTTATTCGGCCACGATAACATTTACCTTGGTAGATCTTGTTTGCATTTAGTTTTGAGTAGGGTCTCTTATCGTTAGTTTGCTTAGGGTCTTTGTTTGATCATCCTGGCGGATCCATCGACTTCGTCTCCTGTCCCAAGTGACCAAGGGTATCCATCTTCTGTTTCCCCTGAGACACCGGTTTGTGATGCTCTTCCTATTGTTCCGAGTATCCAACCGCTGAACTCTCAAGCTCCAGAGGATGAGCTTTACGACTTGTTTTGGAACCCTCTTTGGGAACCCTCTGAAGAGGACTTTCCCACCACTCCTGTTGGTGTTGCATCTCCGATGGCTTCTTCCGATATGGAGGATACATCTCCTGTGTCAAGTGGGACGCCCGTTATGTCGAGTATTGATACTCCCATTTTGGTTACATCCCCAATCATCTCTACGCCCTACACCGTTACACCTCTCGGTATCACGGTGCCGGCGCGCTATATATCTTTGAGGGATGCTATGAACTCCGTGGCTTCCCCTTCTATGTGGGATCAAAACATCGTCCCTACCACAGGACCGTTTGTTTCCCAAGTTCACCATACTGTTGTTACAACAGTTCCAACCAATCCGACCGTCTGTGTCACGTCATCAACTCCAGTTGTTAATGCCGTTACAGCGTCTTCGGTTATCACTTCTACTGCAGGCCCATCTCGAGGTCCAGTACAAAGTGGTAAATCGACACATACTGCTAGAGTTGTCCACCCCGCAAGTGGTGCCCCTCCTCCTTCCGATCCTATGACGGCAGAGGAGGCATATTCCCAGTACTCGCATAATGTCTGGAACCCAGGTGGGCAAGGCCCCTATTATGATCCTGAGAATCATTATTTGTATACCTCCTTGCCTGAAGAGCCTTATGTTGAGGCTTTCGTTCCATTGAGTGTGGCTTAGGGTGCTACCGGATATGGCCGTGGCCAATACCATTAGGGTCAAGGACAACCATCTCAAGGACCACCCTACCAGGGTCAACCATCTTACTCGCAGCCTAATCATGGGCAGCAGTATTATGGCCAGAATTACCCAGGTCAACAAGGAGGCCCGCAAGGACAACCCTATCAGGGACAACCTTTAGCCTCTAGTGGTCCGTCTTTCACGTATCTTGAGCAACCTTCTGGAAACCCGGGACAACCCAATGCTCAACCCAATGCTCAGCAAGGACAACCCGGGACCCAACAGGGCTACCCTTCGGGGCAACCCTATGGGAACCAGGGACAACCTTACAATCAGCAAGGTCAACCCGGAAACCAGCAAGGCCACCCTTCTGGGCAAGGGGGCCAGCCTTACACACAGCAAGGCCAGCCTACCCCTCGGCAACCATCTGGTCTACAAGGACAATCTTCAGTTGCGCAAGGGTAGCCCCTCGCTCAGTAAGCTCGACCTTCTGGGCGAACGAGGCCGTCTCAGATCCGACCAGGACAACCTTCTGGCCATATGGCCCAGCATTGAGGCGGGTACCAATCCCGACCTCCTTATTCAGGTGGGTATCAATCCCAGCCTCCTTATTCAGGTGGGTACCAATCCCAGCCTCCTTATTCAAGTGGGTATCAATCCCAGCCTCCTTATTCAGGTGGTTATCAATCCCAGCCTCCCTATTCAGGTGGGTATCAATCCCAGCCTCCTTATTCGGGTGGGTACTAATCCCAACCCCCGTATTCAGGTGGGTATCAATCCCAATCTGCTCATCAAATGCCACCTGGTTCCTAGGCTCAGTATGGATACCAGCAACTCCAGGGGCAAAATCAATATACCTCGTATCAAAATTACCAACAGCCGCAGGGTAACCCTTATCAAAATTATCAACAACCTATTGGCTAGTATGGTAACCAATGGGGCGCTGGGGGGTAGAACCAGTATCAGCAACCCGGTTCTGGAAACAACCCTTACGGACAAAATCCTTCTAGACAAGGCCCTTTTGGACCTGGTCCATCGGGACAAGGCCAGTGGGGGCAAACAGGAACCGGATGGAATTCGGGCTCTACCTCATATCCGGGAAAAATGTCCTTTAACCCGCAGCTACCATTTCTAGCGACGTTGGAACTGCCCGATGTGTCGAAGTTAACAAATGATCCCATTTTACATAATCCACAGTGGCCACCAGTTCCAACTAAGATACCTAGTGATTGTTCCAAATTCGACGGAAAGCCGGAGAGGACCCTCAAGCTCATGTGATGACGTATCACTTATGGCGTTCTTCTAATTCATGGCTCGATGACTCGATTCGGCTTCGCCTCTTCCAGATGACTCTCACTGGTTCTGCTACTAAATGGTATATTGAATTGACCCGTGCATCAATTCAAGATTTTAATTCGTTGGCCATGGCATTTCTTACTCACTTTCAGTTACCCATTCGGTACGAGACAGGGACTCACCTCCTTACGTCTCTTAAGCAGGATACAACTACGCATATCTCCGATCATATACATGAATGGAGAAGGCGTCACAGGTTGATCAAGTTTTGGATTCCTGATCAACTCCTCACCGACTGGTTCACGACTCCCTTTGTCCCTAAGATTGCACGGGACATTGCTATGGGAGCCTGTGTGACTGAAGAGCAAGCAATCGCGCGCGCTTAGTACCTGGACTTAGTTTACTCTCAGTTTGGTACCTTGTATGAGTATTTGTCAGATGCCCCAAGGCCCGGTACATCCAAGGCTCCGCCCAAGCCATCTGTCGATGGAGTCATTGGCTCTGTGAACACGGCCTCTAAAAAATCATCGTCGAACCCTGGGAAGCAAAAGTCAAGTGCATCTAATGAAAACACTTCTCAGGGTGGTTTAAATTCTGGTAACACTTCCGAGGTCAACGCCGTCCAGTCCACCATGGCGGGCAAGGCCTCGAAAGGAAAGAAAAAGGAAAAGGGGAAAGGCAAAAATAAATCCGAGCAACCTAAACAGGAATCCTCTAAACCTCCAGCCGAGGAAGGAGTTAAGCGCAAACCCAAGTATCCTTGCCTCATTTGTGAGGAGGATCACTATACTAAGGACTGCCCCAGGTGGTATGAAGTTAGTCGTTTGTTAAAAGGTGCTCCTGGGGTTCCTGCGGTTCTTAAAGAGCCTTTTCCCTCTCAGCAAACTCAAATGGTGGCTGATCCGTCTTCTTCTCCCTTCGGTTCCCAAGTCTTCATGGCTAGATCTATTCCCGTTCATGTAACGACTCGAGCGAAGGAGTATCCGTCGTCCACCGGGAAGGAGCCAGAGGTTCCCTCAAGTGCTCCTTCATCCAACTTTGGTCCCCTCCATATCGAGAGACCGAGTACTGAGACGACAATCTGACCCCCTCCTAAAGGGGTACTCAGAAGATCTTCTTACAATCCGAATGCTCGTGCTACCTAGCACTATAGCATCGTAGAGGACTTAGCACAGGCTCCGTCGGCTATGTCCGCCTTAGAGGTTCTTCAGAGCTGCCCCCTCCAGAGGAAGTCCCTGCTATCGGCCATCGGTGGCATCAACCCAGCAGATTCGGATCTGATTACCTTCAACCTCGAGAGCCATGTTCCTCGACTGCCTCATCAGATCGCTTTTCTCATTGAAGTCGTCATCAATTCCAAAACGATCCATCGTACAGTTATTGATGAAGGCGCATCAACCTACATTATGTCTATTGCTTGCTGGAAAGCGATCGGGTCCCCAACTCTGAGCCAGTCTCCAACGACCTTGGAAGCTTTCGATGGGAGAGAATCCCGTCCTTATGGTATTCTTCAACGATTACCAATCACCTTAGAAGGGAAGACCGTGGAAGTAGAAGTTGAGGTTTGACGCAAATCTCACATTATACCTCCTTCTGGGCTGGAGTTTGAATGTTGCCATGTTGCCGTGGCTCATCCCTCTTCCGTGTCATTCGTTTCCCTCATCGGGGAAAATTGTCACGGTTGACCAGCTTTCTTTCTTCGCTTCCTCTTCTGAGGGGAATGTACCGTTCGTTGAGCATACCTCCGTTCCGTTTGAGAGTGTGGGAGCCGGGATTTTCAAAGAACCCGCCCTTATAGGTGTTTTCTCCCTCCCACCTCCCAACCTCACCTCGATCTCCATGATATCGGTCCGTTCTGATCCTTGGGCCCTTCCCCCCATCGACCAGATAGAATCTTGGGGTGAGGAGATGCCATTGAGTCCAGCCGAGCTCAACTACATCGAAATTGTTGCTGCATCGGCCCCTCATGATCAACCTACTGCTTCGAGTGGGGCTCTTGACTCAGACGATTTTCCCCCTTGTTTTGGAGAATACACCTCCTCGGATCCATTAAAGGAAATATTTCCTTCCGATGAGGCTATCATAGAGACTATGTCTCTGGAAGAACGTCCGTGGTCCCCTCTTCACCACCCTTCCTCCTTTCTCCCTACCCTCCAGGAAACACTGCTTTGTCTCGAGCGGTTTGCTCCATGTCTCCCTTCTCAGCCTCTTCAGACGCCCATCTAGATTTATCATACATCGTCTGAAGGGAATTTAGGGAACATCACGCAGACGCAACCCATCGACATCTCTGTTAAGCCAGGGATTGTCGAGAACATTTATATAGGAGTCACTTGCACTCCTGAGGAGATTCAGATATAATTTGCACCTTTCTGCGAATTTCGTGATGTTTTTGCATGGTCCTACGAAGAAATGCCCGGTATTGACACATCCATAGTGGTGCACGAGATACCTACGTATCCCGGGGCCAAACCTATTCGTCAGTGTCTGCATCCCGTGCACCCCCGTAAGGCGGCAGCTATTAAAGCAGAAGTTGAAAAACTTCTTAAAGCTGGATTCATTTATCCTATCCCACTGACAGATTGGGTCTCAAATATTGTCCCTGTAGATAAAAAATAGGGTACCATTCGCGTCTGTGTTGATTATCGCGACATTAATCGAGCTTGCCCAAAAGATAACTACCCCACACCGCTCATTGACCAACTCATTGACGAGTGTGCGGGCAGCGAAATATATTCTTTTATGGACGGCTTCTCTGGTTACAACCAGATTAATATCGCCCCCGTTGATCAACATAAGACGGCCTTTATCTGTCCGTGGGGCACTTTTGCTTACAAAAAGCCCCCCTTTGGTCTTAAGAATGTCGGCGCTACCTTCGAGCGTGCGATGTTTTATGCCTTCCACGATATCCGGCACATCGTACAGCCTTATCTAGATGACCTCCCCGCTCATTCAGCTAAGCGCGCGGACCACCCATCGCATCTTCCTGAGATTTTTCTTGGTTGTCGACACTATAATATCCGACTAAACTCGCATAAATGTGTCTTCTGTGTCGAATCCGGCCGACTTCTCGGGTTTATCATCTGCCGAGAGGGCATCCGCTTGGATCCCCTTAAAGTCGAGGCAATTGTGAATCTTCCTCCCCCTGCTACTTTGCAGCAATTGCAGAGCTTGTAGGGAAAAGCTAATTTTCTAAGACAATTCATCCCAAACTATGCCGAAGTGGTAAAGGGTTTTACCCAGTTACTTAAGCATGACACCCCATTCCGATGGTATGCCATAGCCGAGGAGTCTTTTGCTCGTCTCAAAACTCTCCTAGTTTCCGCCCCTTTGTTGTGGCCTCCAAATTATCATCGTGACTATACGCTATATTTGGCCGCTGCCGACACCACCATCGGTATGGTTTTGGTACAAGACGACGAAGATGGCATCGAACATGTCATTTACTACCTTAGTCGCAACTTACTAGATACGGAGACTCGATATGCATATGTCGAGAAGTTGGCCCTCGCTGCTGTCTGCGCTGTCCAACGATTCCGTCACTACATTTTGTTGCGTACTACGACGGTGATCTCGGATTGCAACCCCATGACCGACATTCTTTCACGACAATTGCTGGGGGGCAAATACTCAAAGTGGATCGTCATCCTCCAAGAGTTTGACTTGGAATTTACTGCTGCCAAGTCCAAGAAATCACTCGTCTTTGCTGAACTTTTGTGTTCTTTTCCATCCGCCGCTACTTCCTCGCAGATAGAGGATTCTATTCCAGACAAAAATCTTTTCCTTATCAGCACCCTTGATCCTTGGTACGGGGACATCATTGTCTACTTGCAGATGTCCTCTTTCCGTCCCGAGACCTCGAAAGACGCTCGTCGACGGATTCGACACCAAGCCCAACCATATCGCATCGTTGGGGACACCCTGTACCGCCTCGGTGTTGATTCGGTTCTTCGCCAATGCTTAACCTTCGAAGAAGCTGAAAGATTTCTAAATGACTACCACTCTGGTGCTTGTGGCGGTCACATGTCTGGATATGCCACGGCACAGAACTCCGTGTTGGCTACTTCTGGCCTTCCATTTTTAAGGATTGCATTCTTGTCATCCGTTCTTGTCACGAATGTCAGATTTACCAACGAAAGATGCGTGTGCCCCCTGCCCCACTGCACCCCGTTGTGACCGTCGGGCCCATTGCCAAATGGGGCATCGATTATGTGACATGTAACCCTCGCTCGACCGGGGGGCATGGATACATCATCGTTGATGTAGATTACTTTATGAAATGGGTCGAGGCGATGCCTACATTGTCTGAAGACGGTCACACCACGGCGCAGTTTCTGTTTAACCACGTTATTTCGCGGTTCGGAGTTCCACAAGCCATTATCACTGATCACGGAAAACATTTTCATAATCATATGATGGCTGAGTTAACAACCCAACTAGGTCTTAGGCATGATAGTTCGACTCCGTACTATCCTCAGGCAAACGGTCAAGTGGAAGCCGTGAACAAGGCCTTGGTCACGATGCTTCAAAGAACTGTTGGCATGCACAAGTCTAGTTGGCACTTGATGTTGTTCTCTGCTTTGTGGGCCTACCGTACCTCTGTGAAGGACGCCACCGGTTTCACTCCTTTTCAGTTAGTATATGGACTGGAGGCGACCCTTCCCATTGAGTGTGAGATTCCTTCACTAAAATTAGCCGTCGAGTTACTCCCCAATACTACTCCTGTAGAAGAGCGGCTTCTTTACTTGGAACGACTGGATGACACATGTCGTCTAGCCTCCCTAGCTATTGAAGCTCAAAAGAAGCGAGTGAAAACTCACATCGATAACACTGTTAACCCCCGCTCTTTCATCGAGGGAGATCTAGTACTGCTCTACGATCAAGCTAACGATAAGCTGGGGGCAGGAA
>APFE031276066.1:127872-149223 GCA_000404065.3 Pinus taeda | reverse complement strand
TATATATATCGTGTGGCGCACTGAGGCGCTCAAAAATAGAATGTACATGTCTGGATAGAGTCTGTGTCCTCCATACATCTGAGACACGTGTCTCTCAAAAAATATGCAGAAAATAAAGCCTAGGATTCTAAGCACGGTGGTGCTCATGATAGCACATCACCGCTCGCACCAATCGTCTCAGCAGACGGTGGATGTGAGTCGGCACCCCTACTGTGTGCCTCTGATAAGTGAAAGGCACATCCGCCAATCTGGCATAACTAGGAATCCCTTGGGCAGGTCCCTCGAGATTTTGTATCAGCTCCTCCCCCATGACACCTCCTACCTGAGGGTCGGTTGCGGGTTGGCCTCTTCGCGCTGTAGGGGATAGCCCGGATGGTCGCTCTGGGCCCACATCTGCATATACATATATTCATCACTAGAATAGACATGTATTAAAAAAGACAAAAAAAATGAATGATAAAAGCATTAAAATCAAGGAGTTCATACCTAACTCCTCCTCCCATTCCTCCTCCTCTGGTAGTGGAAGGTTTGGGTCTCCCATGAAACTGGTCCTTGCATACGGCGAATCCTGGATCACGATCAGCTGTCAACGGAGCCATATGAAGAACTCGAGATGCCATGACATCTCCTGGCCTCCTCCTCCTCTGGGCATCAATGCTGCCCAGCGAGCCATTCTAGGCTCTTGTGGCAATGGATCTGCCACCACAGCTCTCTGGATCTGGAAGAGTGGTATTCGCTCCAGGAAGAACGATACCACGATCGAACCATATCCAAATTGTTTCGTGTCCGCTCGCTTGCAATTTGTGAGCTACCTCTTGATATTAGTAGTCACATTTGCAGCCTAGTTAAAGATGGTCGGACTGAGGCATTCAGTCGCAAGTATCAGGTGGTTCTTGCTGGCCTCGTGGGGCGCTTGTACCTCAGCTGCACGTGTGATGGTGAAGAGAATGGCTTTCAGAGTCAAATCCCGGATGGTGTTGATTAACACCTTAGCACTCCACTGCCCGAATTGTGCTTCCGGGCACACTCGAGCTTTTACTTCACCAACCTTCTCCCCGGAAGGTCTACTACCAGTCAAAACAGGAATCGCCCCTCTCCGTGACAATCCCGTGATAAAGTATACATCAGAGACCTCAAGCTCTAAGGTCTGATTCCGTAGACGAAACACTTGGTCATCCACGTCCCAAGCATCAATGATAAACTGGAGCAACTCAGGTTGCGACCGCATGTACGATGTGAGGAAGAATTTTTAAGGCCACAATCCCTCAGGGCGTTCATGCACCCTTCATCCTCAATTGTTGAGGCATCCACAATGTCATGCTCTCTCTCTTTCCATTCTACCACCATTTTGACCTGTTTCCTGCACCCACAAGGACAAATTTACCCTTCATTAGGACATTAGACAATGTATAATCTAGGGAAATTTCAAATTGAACGGGTAAAATTATGAGAAAATTTGGGTCGCGCGGCTAGCACGACTGTTCTTAAAATAGTCGCGCTAATGGCGCGGCTCCCTTGGGTGTTTCACCCCATTAGCGCGGGTCCGTGCCAGATACCCGTGCCAATGGGGCGAAGCCCTAATTTTGAAATTCCCCCTTGCTGGGGCTCAACCAGGCACTAAATGAATGAAAAATAGTATAAAAATGGAGCTAAGGGAAGCGCCTCTTACCTGGAACTGACGAGATCACGAACGGTTGCACGGATTGGTCGTATTCGCCGCCTGAAGTTTGCCTCCCAAATGGACCCTTTTCACTCTTCAAGAGGTAAATGGTAAAAGTAATTTTATTTTTACATTTTCACCCTATTTATAAGCTTTTTAACTCATTTTTTGGGCTTAGAAAGGTTATTTTTGAATATTTTAATGTATTTTTGGTCGAAAATGGGTTTTACGTTTACTTCTTGTGCAGCGACAGGTCTTTTACGCAACTTCGATGGTGAAACGAGTTGTATTTTATACTTTTTCGGACTCGGTAAATACTCGAAAAAGTCACTATGGAGTCATCTTTTAGCTCTTTTCTGACTCGCTAAACGTGAAAAGATTTCCGAGTTATTCCTCTTGACACGTTAAACGTAAATAAGAGGCAGTCATTTTTAAACTCTTTTTCCGACCGTATAAAGAATGAAAAGATCGTCGGACCTTTGTCGCTTCAGGTTCGTTAATGGGAACGAAACGACGTGATACCGGTCACTTTTTTACTTTTTCGGATCAATGTCACTATTTACGAAAATTACTCCTCGGTCGTAATGATCGGGCGGTTCTTTTGAGCATCGTTTTATACTTTTTCGGGCTCGAGAGACACAAATTTAAGAAAAAGGACACCCCTGGAGTCTTCTTTTCGCTATCTTTTCAAACTCTCTAAACATGAAAAGACGCCGAGTTCTTCCTTTGTCAGACTCGTTAAAACTTAATGACATTGGATTCCGTCGAAATGACGCTTCTCAAGCATATTCTATCCCCGTCAAGCTTGCCATCCAAAAATAACCGGGGTACTCGCCAGAAATGGTGGGGGAATAAAGGAATCATAATCGTCGTCATCGGCAGTATGTCGCTCTTGAACGTGGCACTTTTTGCATTCGTGTCCGAGTGGGGACATCTCATCTCGCTTCACATTTGCCTCCATGGGTTTGGGTTATCCTATTTGACCATTCATCTGCTCATCGTCTCGTCATCATGACCCCTGATCATTTGACCTCAAATACGCCAAATCCGTCATTGTGCCGCCGATATGTTCAAGAAAAGTTGACCTCTGCAAGAATACTCAACCTCCCTCCGATATCTCACACAAAACATATTGTCTCTCTTCGTCTCGTGTTGATGATGTGGGAAACCTTATGGCCCACCTTCGAACAATATCACTTCTTGTCGACTTCAACTCATTATCCAGGAAGGTGACCTAGAGACTCCCTTCAGGTACCTTGGAGCCTGCATGCCTCAATGGCAGGTTCTTCGTGTTCGACGCGAGGTTTTCCTCATTGACCCCCGATCAGATGATTCTATGGGTGTTCGACATCGGCTCATTGATTCACACGCCGTGGATTGTACCTATAGTACCTTGAGGACCATCGTCATTATTGGTGGCCTGTCTCGCGTATGTTAACAGTTTTCATCATTGACTGGTAATCAGACGATGTTCATTCATGTTCGACTTCGACTCCTACATTCACATGCTTGAACTTGTACTATGTTTGGGTCGAGTTGGAGCGCAAGACCCTGGATTGTGCATATTGAGATCCGGGTTGCATTTTGTGGATCATTACATGACTCATTCATTGGATGGCTATGACCATACCTGAGTCCATTCATAGATCCTCATCGGATGGCTGCGTCCATGCCTGGGATCCAGTTTTTATACTCTGTTACGGATGGCTGCGCCCATACCACATATATATCATGTACTTGAGATATCAGTTGTACTTGTTTTCGCAGGTTCTCTGGCGGCAGTTTTTTTAGTCACACATGTTCTTGTAAAGCACTTCACCCCTCTCTCTCTTGGGCCTCATGCTTTAGGGGGCATCTGTTACGTAGTAATTTGTCACCGTTTTTCACCGTCCCTGCTACCCCTCTCCTGCACCTTGGAGGACTCATTCCGAGACTTGTGAGAAGTGACAAGACTTGAAACCGCTTGCATTATTCACCTCTAAACATGAGCTTCATATGCCCTTAAGACATCTCTTGCTCTTTGCTCTTAAAAACAACCCTTTTTACATTAGCGCTGGTCCCCTGTGTTATGCCCGCGCCAATGGGGAAAATCCTATTGAAAGGGCACGCCATTAACGCTCTATCCCAGAGTCGCAATTGTGCCAACCATTTTGGGAAAAGTTTTGAACTAATCAAACCTCTGAAGGTTCTATCCAACTCATTCACCATCTGACTCCAAGTTAAGTGAGGATGGTTTGGCTTCGAATCTCCTTGGATGGAAAGTAGTTTGCCACCATTCCATGGAAGTTTCCAAGTGATTAAGCCAAATCCATTATTGTTGTGATTGACCTTATCTCTTCCTTTTCCTCTATAAAAGCTTGTCTCCGTGGCTTGAGCAAGCTAGTTCTAACTCTAGTGGCAATACTTGTGCTGAAAGGAAGATATCAAAAGAGTGGAGTTGCAAGAGCCTTCTTTGTATCCATAAGGCTTTTCCTAAGTAAGGAGACTTTGTCACTAAAGAGATAGAGAGCTTGTCCCTCACCCCTTCAAGCTTTTGCAAGACTTGTGTAACTGAGCACCTAGCCAAAGGAGGACTTGACGTCAGGACGCTGGTTGTATTCTCCTTTGTTGATTATTAATAATAGATGACTATCATTATGGTTCCATTATCGTTGTACTTGTAATGGTTGATGTTGAATTATATCCTTCCTGACTGATGTATAATTGCATATATTAGATTTCACGCTTGTCTTTGTGTTGTTCTCTTTGTGTGCAGGTGTCCATTCAGGTGGATAGTGGAGGATTGTGATCGACCAAGGCAAAGGAACGTGGGCGACATCTCTTCTACAAATGGAAGCATTAGATCTCAAGTAGGTCTTCATTACCTACCTTTTATTTGCAATTAGGAACTTGCGTGATAGCATTGTTTGATTGTTGCTAGACCCGTTCTGGGCTAGTAGGGATCGCCTTTATCCGTAGAGGGGATTTACCTCTCCAACACTCACGAAAGGCCAGTTGGTGCTTGAAAATGGGTTGGAGCCCTATATATATTGTACCTGATTTATTGTAGAGATTATATTAATAAAATCATTTATTCCTATTGTTCATTTTTTGTTCTAAATATAATTGATTTAACTGGTAAAACTAATAATTGAAAAGAAACACTAATTCACCCCCCTCTCAGTATTTCCAAATAATTGGTATATGTTGTGCTATTCAACCACCCACCCCCCCCCCCCCCCCCCCCAATTTTTTATTATATATAATACAAATAGGGACCCTTTTAAATTGAATTTTTCCCCTCTTTGTGAATAAAATGGCAACTCTTAGAAAATTGTCACTTTTCAAAAAATCCTTTTAACCTAACTTAAAACATATTAAAGTCCTCATCGCAAATCGCAAATCGCATGATCCCTTAGTAGAAAAGTTAAACACATTCAAAAAATATCGATATATGACTTGCGATTGAACTTTGTATGTGACATCCCGATCGCATATCACACATTGGAGGATATTATGTCATGAGCTTAATTATTACATATCAAAACCCTGATATTGCGATATTGCGATTTTTCGATATCGCATATCACAGATCGCAATATCCATCAAACAAAGTTTCATTCACGCTATAGCTTAAATATCCAACATGACAAATTTGATAGATGTTTAATTTTGTTTTTAAGCTGGACACAAGTTAGGTCAGAATGATTTAATATGGTTATCATCCCTATGCATGTAATCATGGTGTTCGTTATGGTTGATTAATGTTGAACTCACTCCCAGATATTTTCTTTTCAAGTGCAGTCATTTCATCAAATATTTTATTTTACGCAATAATTAATTGCTGTTGGTTTTAATAGGAACTTTGATTAAGCTGTGTCCATTCGAAAGGTGATGCAAAAGCATACCAAGTAATCTATCACAGAAACTGAAAGCACAGATTTGCTGTCCATTTTTATAGATACAGTATGCGCTACAGATTGAGGTGCCACTACATGGCAAACTATCTATACTACGTTGGAGAATGAAAACCCTCAAGTAACAGACATTCGACCAACCGCTGATAGCATAGAACCGTCAGGAGTGTAGTTCAGAGACGTTGCGTGCTCTTTTCTTCACCAAATAGCAGCAAGGGCTAGGCTCTTTCCATACATAGATATGATAAGATGGGTAGTAGAGAATACAAAAGTCGAAGACAGACTTATCAAGACATCTGAAAATACAGTCTTGGGTTCTTTCAGAGCCGAAGATTTACAACAAATGTACAAGCTACCTGATGCCCAGGACATTTACGACAAACCATTTGTTGCAAAGTTTGTAAAGGAAAACGAAGACCCATTTCAAATGATACAGGAATGGAGGAGAAGAGACAGTAAATTCAAACAAGATAAAGCGGGTATGTACCCCATTGCTTCTTTGGCTAATCCTTATAATTTTGCAGCCTCTATGCTATGTAGATTGTATGGTCTCCTTGATAATTATAAGTTCTCGATCAATTGGGTTCCTTTAATTGATTCTTGTGTTAATTCTCACATTGTGAATTGGGAAACCATTATGTCTGAGAATTTGGCCAAAGTGATTACTGAATATCGCCAAACCAGGGCTGCCTCCTCTAGAGTAGTTCCCCAATTCTTCATGTCTGCATATGTATTCAATGTCATTTGCTTTTGGACTCATTTTCCAACCGTGGGTTGGAAATGGACTACCAATGATCCTACTCCTATCTTCCTAAGTTATAAGCAAATGTGGGAACAAGATTTTATTCCACATTTTCACCAATTATGCCAAGGAGTTGTTCTTCGCTTACATCAATTAGTTTTCAACATAAGATATCTGAGATTCACAAAAGAAGCTATCACAAACGTCCAAGCAATCGAAAGGTATTTTCTTGAAGAGTCCTTCTCTTATATCAACATATCTGGAAGCCAAACGTTCCCACATCTCCTCCCTATGTATGTATCGGATAAACTATTGGCAAGAGAAGTAGCATACCAAACAGTAAGAAATGGCCTCACAAAAGCCCTGAAGGAGATGAAGAAATCCCTATGGCCAAATTTTCCCCTTCAATGTGGGTCATTTACCCTTCTTAATTATGGTCATGCATATAAAGAGTATCAGAATATGCAGTTATTGAAGCTCTCTGTTCTACCAGCAAGGTCTATTGATCCAGAACAAGTAGCAAACAAATTCACCCTTTCAGTTAAGATCAGACATGTAACTCATACAGTAGATGAGTTTGAAGATTTACTAGAATCAACCGAGAACTTTGAGTAGATTCTGAATGCGACCAAGGCAAAGCTCCACCCAGAGAAATAATAATATTCCAGGAGTTTAGAGGAAAAACATTAGAATACCTCCCACAAGAAGTTTGGATTACTGATCATAGAATTGAAACCAACTCTCAGAAGTAGAATAAGCCAGGCACGTCATGAGAGTAGGAAGCAGAAACAGATGAATTAGAAAAGTTGTGGGATGCATTTAATGACAAACTATGGGATACCCCTAAGGTATCATCAACACAAGAACACACAGGATTTCAAATCCTGCCAAGGCAAATAGCAATAATGTCCATTGAAGGTCCAAAAGCAAGTTTTCAAGTTATAGAGGTAATCCCTGTAGATCCAACTACTGAAATTGTCTTGAATGTAACAAATATCCCTCCTGTAGACGTATTTTACAATCCTCTTCATAAAGTTGTTGTAAAAAGACGGAGGAAGAGGAGGAGAACTGAAACGCCTTTAGAACATGAATTTATGGATGTCCTATGGAAGGACACACCAATAAATCCAATTGAACATTTGACTTGGCTATCTCAATTTTCCAGAGCCTACGCTACAACAACAATCGACAAAGCAACCAAAGTCTCTGTTTTGATTAAAGAAAAGGACGACCAGATCACACTATTACTGCGACAGTTAGATGAAGAAAGAGACAGCGTCAACCATCAAGTAGAGGAGCAGCTGCATAAGCTACAACAGGATATGGAAGTACTGAAAATAAGTCATGAAAATGACTTATCTGCTAAAAACAAACAAATCCAGGAGCTAAAGAGTGACCTAGCAAAATATAAGGATATTCCTACTATAGAGGAATTCATTAATGAGGCTTTAACACTAAATACTTTACTGTCAAAGCAAAAGCAACTCTTCTTCCAACATATATCAAATATAATTCCACATCTGAAAACTAGTGAACAATTAACAATCATCATTATTGATCAAAGAATTGAGTTCAATGAACTCAATTCTAAGATCTCTGATTATATTGAGTGGTAGGATTCAGAGGAAGGGAAAAGGTCAAGTCTCCCAAAGGTCAATGAAAGACATAAGGATATTTTATTCACTAATTGGGACTCATAGGTGAAATAGGCCGAACTAGTAATAGCCAGAGCATCGGGTATTTCAAAAAGCATTATCAAAACAATAAATCACATGTTGCACACATCCAACATCATAAAGGAGAGTGATTCAAAAACACTTCCTGATCTTAAAGCATTAGATGAGAATTGGAAGAATAAGAGTCAGCTACAGAAGTAAACAATTGAGGGGCTATAAAAAATCAACTGGGAAGCTGTATGGAAACTTTTGGTCAAACCACACAGTCAAATCATGACCTTGAATTTCTCCTTGGATTTAGTACAGAGAATGTTGCCACCTTTACATGATGCTATATTTGCAAGGTAGTTCAGAACACAATTCGGGATGCCACCACAAGTCAGGCCAATGTTCGACATTTGTGAGTTGAGAGGTAAAGCTGGTAGCGGTGATTAATCAATGAAGAACTGAGTCATTTTTGAGTAATTTTATTTTTGGAAAGTTGGATACTAGGAATGAGGAAGGTTGTTTGAAACCTCCTCATAGATATTTTTTATAAGTTATTTTTTGTTAATTAAGAATAATATCTAAACCCTTCTCATGCATTTAGAGAAGGGTCCAAAATTTTATTAAGAACATTTAAAAAGAACGCGCTATCGTAAGTTTGTAGATGCCTTGATGGAATCATGGAACATGGTCTTTTCAATCAAATATCTTGTTGTTGATCAATGTTGATGCACTATTGTATTTTTTGTGATACTTATTGGTAGAAGATTGATTATGGCCTATTTTCACTGGTCAAATGAGTAGAACGACACATATCTGGTACTATTATCATGTTTTCTAAATCTTTGTTCTAGTATTAGTGATAAGTTTATATTCCATGAATTATGTATGAAATCTATCATTTCTGTTTAAATAATCAGTTGCACTATTGTACGATATCATAATAGAGAATGGTCTATTTTATATGTGATCATTAGAATACGGGATATGTTTTTTCACAATTCTTTTGATTAACTATTTTCTCAAAATAATTATCTTAAAATATTTTAACTCTATATAGTCTGCAATTGATCTATATCATCATAGATTACATAGATATCTTTTTATATCACATAAAACCAGCAATACCCCAAGTTAGCTTAAAATAGATTTGATTCAAAGTTTTGCTTCTTAGAATAAAGCTACGTTAATTTCTAGTTATTCTTTCGCAAATCATAAAAAAAATCCCGCAAATCATATAAACCCAAAACATTGGGAAATTGGTCCCATCATATCCAGTCAGAGCCACTATCCCAAACGGAAAAAGAGCTGCTTTAAGGTCCGGAGTGGGTGGTTATCCCCCTTGTTGTTGCTACAGATTTCTGAGGCCTCAACATTATTAGAGTCAGTACTTTCACACAAATCCTAATAGCTTGAAGGTTGATCAATTAGAGCACAAATGCAAAATCCAGGGAAGAAAGTCTCCAATCCTCCTAAAGATGTGCCTCCTTCAACCATCGAAGTTGAAATCAATCAATTTGTAAAGGCTCCATGGTTCAATGGAAACTTTGATATATGGGAAGCAAGAATCAGGAATTTATTAAAGACTCAAGGCACTGAAATATGGAAATCAGTGATTGCAGATAGCATGATGGATGGAGAATCCAAGGAGTACAATGCAAAAGAAATGAAGGAAATCTTGAATGGGCTACCAGATTCTATAAAGAACAATTTAGGAAATGTTTGTCAGCAAAAGGTATATGGGACAAACTTCATGACCTTCACTCAAAAGGAGAATTGACCATGACCACTAGTCAAGAAGATGATGGAAACCAAGAAGGAAATCCAGAACCCATCATAGAAGCTGAAAATGAGAATGATGACATCAAGGCTAAAGAAGACCTAGAAGATGAAGAGAATGAAAAATATTTTGGAGAAGATCTCCTCACTAAACTTATGTCTTCCATGGAAGAGATTATTAGTTTGAAAAAGGAAAAGGAGGAACTTAAGAAGAAAGCAGTAGCTGGTGACCAAGACCAAACAAGGAAGAAAATTGACCTTGTCAAGCTTCAAGTATAAGAAAGGGATGAAGAGTTTGCCAAGCTTAAGAAGGAATTTCATCAAAGTAAAGGAAAGCATCATGAAGAAGTCATATCCATGACAAATCAATTGGATAAAGCAAAGAAGTGGGAAGATAACTTGTCAAGCCACCTTGAACAAAGGCACAAGAGCTTGAACAAACTTGAAGCAGAGATTGGTCAGTACAAGGAAGAGGTCTCCTCCTTTAGATCACAAGTAGAAGAAGCAAGGAAACAAGCACAAGGAACTGAGAAGAAAATGGAAGCATTGATAATCATAGAAGGACAGGTTGATGAAGCAGAAAAGGAGAAAAACACCATGATATGCCAACTAAAAGCAAAGGATGAAGAAATATTCAAACTAAAATCCAACCTCAACTCTCTCAAGGCCGAAACATGTAAAGCTACAAGGTTCATGGAAGAAATGGAGAGCAGTCTAGCTAAGGAAAATGAAGAAATATTTAGAATGAAATCAGATATCATCTCCCTTAAAAAAGAAGAAAATGAAGCAATACGTATCAAGGAAGAATTTGAGAAACAACTTGCTAAGAAGAATAATGATTGTGAAATATTGGAAGAAGAGATTGTCTCCCTTACGAAAAAGGCTGAAGGGATGGACAAATTTTTGAAGAGCTCTCAAGCCTTGGATGACATGCTCAACCATCAAAGATCCCCATTTGCTAAATCAAGTATTGGCTATGAAGGAGAATCCTCAAGCAAGAATGACAATTCTTCAAACAACAAGGATGTGAGGAAGCCAGAAAGAAATGTTGATGCTCCCAGGTCCAGCAAAGGCAAGGATAAGAATCAAGGCAACAATGAAGGAAATCCTATTCCAAAAAGAAATGTAGACGATGTCAAGGATGCAAGAAGAAATGGTTATATTCAAAGGATCTCAAGGCAGAAAGACTTTAGAATTACATAAAGGAAACCTTCTTCTCCCAGGTACCAAAACATATTTCTTGGTTATTGTTATTCTTGTACAAACTTTGGACACATGGAAAACAATTGTAGAGCATACCACAAAGATAGACATTATGGTCCCCGACAATCTCCAAGAATCAATTATGTAGGAAGAAATTATTGGAATTGTGATACAAGTGTTGTCCTTGATGGCAACTCACTCACAGGTCAGTTCAGATTTGATAAAAGACAACTTACATTGTAACAGGTCAATTCAGAGGTAACACAGAATTAGTATAGAAGAACAGGATGTTGGAACAAAGGTCTACTGATCAGAATCAAGAAGTTGAAGGAAAAGGATGTTGTAGGGTAGTTTAATATGTATACGCAGGTTCATTTTGACAAAGCAGCGTATACACACAGGTCAACAGAACAAAAAGAGTATATACGTATGCATGCACTTTCACAAGAGGAAAAGCGTGTATGTGTTGGAAAATCAAGGAAATTCAAGATTAAAGAATACTAAGGGTCAATACCATGGTATTAACCCACAATAATGAGTGGGGTAATGACTATTTGCTCTCGTCCAAGAATACCACAGGTTCTAAGTGTTGTTTTGGTCCGAGGTATTAAGAAAGGCCAAAGAAAATATAAGGAGCAGAAGGTCAAATGGCCAAGTGGGCAAGTGAAAGGGTTACTCAGGAATACTTATATCTGAAGTACATTTTATGTTGCAGGGGATATGATTATGATATAATTTGAAATATTGTGTGCACCTTGAATTCAATGTTGGATCAAGATCATGAGACCTCAAATGACTTATCAATGAATGATCTGATATTGGTTGGGATAGATCTGTTTACTTACACATGTTTTATTCCTTAAATGTCATGATCTAGGTATGTCTGAAGTTTGTAATAGTAGCGAAGTTGTAAGATAGTATTTACAGATATATACGTTGGTTCACCTTGGCAAAGGCACATATACATGCCGGTTCGAAGCTTCCAAGTAGCATATACAAAAGAAGAGCCAGTTATTCAGAAATGACTGATTTATCTGATCAATGTTGTTGGTTTACCACTGTCTGTCAATGATGTCTTCTTAGATCTGAAAGTAAAAATGAATGCATAAAGAGATTGAGTCTGATTGATTGATTGATTAAGTGAGAAGGGTGATATTTGCTGTTGACTATCTAGATCTCTGTACTTTGACAGTAGATGTTTTGAATATTACTGGTTGGTACATATGTGATTTAGAAGTTTTTTATTTTAGTAGTTCTAGAGGTATACACATGTTTGATTAAAGGAAGTAGTGTATAAACGTAGGTTGGGTTCATTAAAATAGCATATGCATTATGATGTATGATTCTTGAATTTGCAACTGGTTCTTAATGATGATGCAAGTTTCTGAATTTAGCACAATGTTCTGATGACAATGATCTGACTATTCAGATTGAGTAATTGTTGGTTGATGCAGTTATTATTATAGAGTTTGAGTTTCAAAGTTTTTGTTGGATTCAGTGTGAAAATTTGATCAAGTGAGGCCTTCATATTGTGTTATTATGAACCAGGAGCATCCAGTCTGAAAATTTATGAAATGTGGACCCTAGAGGAAGAAATAAGGCCATAGCCTTCTGTAGGTTGGCACCTACATACTAGTAAACATATCGGCTAATACAAGAGCTAGGGGGTTGTAGCTCACTTCCAGTGGAAGTTGGAGAATGAGAGAAGGTTGATGCCTTCTGCAGGTGGGTGACTGCATACTGGTATGAGTCTGCACTAGTACAAGACTGTAAACATATTTTCTTTATATTAAAAAGAAGACAAAGATGACAACAACTGGTGGTTTTTCTCTTGCATTGGGTTTCCACCTTAAATATTGGTGTTCATGTGTGTTAATTATGTGTTCTAGCTTATTATGTTATTACTGAATATAATTACTGTATAATAAGATACTGATGCATTGATTAAAGATCAACACATGATAAATTAACTAAATCATAAGTTTTCTGGGTATACGATGGTTTCTTTAATCACAGTAGCATGCACATACAAGTTCACTTCACTGAAGTAGCGTATATAAATCTGATTGGAAAATGAAAGATTATTGAATTGTAAATATTGATTCACCCCCCCTCTCAGTATTTTTTTCCAACAAAAATCATGAATTCTTATTCATGAACAACATATAATGCTTCAAGTGTCATAACATTGGTCATATGGTACGTGATTGTAACTTAACTTGGGATCCTACACAAGATAGAACCATGCCAGAAAGAGAATTACACAAGTATGGAGAAGAAAGAAAATACAATATGAAAATATCTTGAACTCTCCAACTAACAACACGTGTTTTTGACTTTATGAAGATATCCTTGATATTCCTAGTGTTCGATGATGGGATTTTGCCAAAAAGAGACCATGCATATAGTTAGGGGGAGCTTGTGATTCTTGATCATTATTACAGAAGCTATCTGTGAAAGGGTCCTTATGCAATCCTTGATGAGCTATATTAACAATCATTCTTTGATAGATCATTTCTCAGGAACACTCCTTTGAAACAACATGATCTCCTAGCTATCCAATGGACTATTGTTAAAGATATTTTCCACTTGCTCTCTAAACAGAAATTGGAGCAGCAGAAGGCCATCTAATGCTAATAAGTGAATAACTATGTTGTTGTTATTACAGAAGTTGAATATTTTGACTCAGGGATTTGATGTGAGAATGGGTAAATTATGGACACAAATAGAGGCAACCTTCAAACAAACAGATACATCTGGGAATGAAGCTTAAAGCAAGAGAAGTTGGCAACATCTAATAAAACTAAAGCATTGCAAAAAGCTGCAAATCAATAAAAAGAATTCAAAAGACAGTGACACATTGGATGTAAAATGTGCTAGTAGAAATAACTTGCAGAAACGTTTACTAGAACACAAGGAAAAATGGCTCATCAAAAGTACTGTAGAAAGAAGAATGTTGCACAGTTGAATATAAGCTTAGTTTAATGCTAGTTACTTTGGAAAATAGAAACAATGATGCATAATCTCTCACCATCTCATCCGAATGCAATAATGTTAAAATATTGAATGGAAGTGACTTGAGGAGAAGCACATAGATACAAAGGAACCCCGATTTGAAGAAAGATAATGAGAATGACAATTCAATGGCATTTTTCTCTTGATTCGGACTGTGAAGGCCTCTTAATTTTGATTGTGGAGATAGCATAATTGTTGGGCGGATAAATCGATCTTGTAGAAAAGGCCGGTCTGCCTAGTATCAACAGATATCTAGCAACAAGCAGGACAAGAAAATATACCTTTCTCTAAACATATTGCGATTCATTAATAAAAACTAAAGAGGTGTTTAGACCCTACCTTATGTCCAACACTAGTTTGTGGCAGCCATGCTTCAACCGTCCGAAAGAGTTTCCTTTTGAGAACCTGCAATCACAAATAAGCACACATCAAATAACACCTGCATAGCTAATATAATAAATCATGTTCATTATGGTGATCAAGGAATCCATAAAATAAACCATGAAACACAACTTATTGAGAAAAATAAACTTGATTGTATTAAATTTGAAAAAGAAGAACTTTACAACCTTTGGTGCCTTGATGCTGTACAAGCTCTTCCTAGGGTCGAAACAGAAATCTCCTCTACTTTGACAAGCCTCACTCTCTTCCAAATGAGATAAAAAAGGTATGTAATATCTCCTCTCAAAAGCTCAATTATGAAGACTAAGTTCTAGCAGCATTTCACCTAAAAAATATTCAGCTTTTTACCCCCTCAGTAACCAGCCCAATGCTTCATTTTATAGTGCAAAGGAAGGAGGTTACAGGTCCACCTATGAAGGGATAGATTCCTCCTTCAAAGGGATAAGCTCCTCACATCGAGGGGTTAGCTCCTTAAGGTATGGGATGCATGAACCTTAAAGGAGCGAACTTGCCAACTCAAGATTCCTTCTAGAAGCTTCCAGAAATGACTCAAAGTGAGTTTTTAAGAATGTATTTGTGCCTTTTTGACTTTTACAGGGGTCCGCACCCATTACACAGAGACAAAGCGGTCAGGTGCGCAGGGGACAGGACCATTAGGTGCAGGACCACAGGTAATGCTAAGAGAAAGTGCGGAACCAGAGTTTTAGAGATTTTTAAGGACTTTCTCTTAATTTTAAGGGTTGATATGAAGAACTGAGGTTTAAGACTTGTAAAGGAGGAAAGTATGAGTGGTGATAGACTCACACAGATTGCAGAATGTCAAAGTGACAATTTTTGTGCAACAAATTGCCCCCTAAAGTGCGAAGTCTGCAATAGATGAGGATAACATTTGTCATCTAAGAAGAGTGAAGTACTTTTATCATTTCAAGGATCATCCTGTGGACACCCCGGTCGGAACCTGTAAAAACATTCAATGCAAAATATATATATGTGAACATATCATCACTGAGAGAAACCACCAGTAATGTCAATGGCTCTCAAAGTACTCAATACAATCCATGAAATGTGAATAAATGAGTTGACGTCGAACACATCATAGAATCCATTGATCGAAGGTCAATGATGCAACTTGTCATCAAAGGCAAGAAACTTGCCATTAGGGCATGCAGATGCCAAGGTACTGACGATTTCTAGATCATTTTTCTAGATAATGAGTTGGAGTCGATAGAAAGCAATCCGTCGTAGGCAAGCCCACAACACGAAATCATAGATCAAGTTTTGAAGAAATATATTTGGCAAGGATTAACTCAGGGATGGTCAAGATGGATGATAGATATTTTGTAAATGAATGGTTTATTTGAATTGACCTCTTGAACACATAATGACACTGCAGATGGTTTGGTGACAATTGACCCAAAGCTAATACCCAGAAACTAGCTGAAGACTTTCAATATGGTTTTATTAACTGTTAGGCAAAGGATTTCCCAACCCAAGTGAACAAAAAGTTTCGTGTTCAAGAGTGGTTAACTGATTTTCTAAAACACAAAGTATAACAAACAGGTTCATTTTTCTCTCTTTTCCCCCATCATTTCTGGCAAGTACTTCTTTATTTTTGACAAGCTTGAGGAGGATAACATTTGCTTGATTATAAGCTCATCCTTCAGATGAGTCCAACTTAGTTTAAAATTCGAACCCTAAGAAGGAGTGGTATGTGTCTGTTTAAATTTGAACAGGTCCTTTACTGTTGAATTTTAATGAGTCCAATATAGGAAAAACTCAGTGCTTTTTAATTTTAGGGAGTCAGAAGAAAAACTTAATAAAACTCCATGGTTGTCCTTTTTCGTAAATTTGTGTCCCCCAAGCCCGAAAAAGTATAAAATAATACTTGAGAGAACCGCTTGACCATTACGATCAAGGATTACTTTTCATATTTAGTGGCTCTGATCTGAAAAAGTAAAAAAGTGATCGAAAACACGTCATTTTATATCCAATATCGAACTTGAAACAAAAAATGTCCAGCGATCTTTTCATGTTTATACGGTCAGAAAAGAGCTGTAAGTGGACTGTCCTTTTAATTCCGTTTTAACGAGTTTGAAAGAAAAAACTCGGAAATATTTTTATATTTTAAGAGTTAGAAAAGAGCTTAAAGAGGACTCCAATGTTTTTCTTTTTCATAAATTTTGGAAGAGTCCGAAAAAGTGAAAAAGTATGCTCTTTGTTGAAAATGATCAATTCTCCCTGAAAATCCAATATTCTACACAAAAATTCAAAACATTACTCATACCTATTTCAAATAAATAAAAAGTGCATCAAAAGTTACCTTTTTAAAGTGAAAAATAAATAAATTAAAAATTCATTTATTCAAAAAAGCTTATAAAAAGGGCTTTTGTAAATTCATTTTTACCGTTTGACTTCAAAGTGAGAACCAAGAGTTTTTGGGTAAGAAACTTCCTGTGAAGATTGCGGAAAATTTTACTATTGGAATCGAAAATCATCAGCTCCAGGTAATCCACATCATCCCTATCTTGCATTTCAACCATTTAATTTTCATTTTAGGGCTTTAAAATTGATTTTTTAAGAAAAAATTTGTTTAAAAAACCACTCGTGGGGGTTTGTAGGTGCAACATGCGACCCCTGCAGACCCCGACTTTTTTGTACAAAGGAAAAAGTCGGGGTCCCGCACCTATTCCTAAGGACGAGTGTGGACCTACACATTGTCCCTAACTAGCTAGTGCGGACCCCGCTAAATAAATTTTAAAATTTCAAATTTTTCCATTTCCGCCCAAAATTTTTGAACTAAATTGTTCTAGTCTGCCTTTTTTGCAATGTAGGATATAAAAAATGCTCATTTGGTGAGAACGCAAGCACGAAGATGTGGATCTTGCTGCATTAATTCATCCACCTACAATACGGGCATTAAAAATATGCAGACTATTTAAATTCTGGGCCATACCCGACATGAGGGCTCAGGTAGACTTCCTGCAATGGCTGGTAGACAGGTGGAGCACACAGGACTAGTGTTTCATGATTGGTGGCCACCGACTCAAAATCAAGCTAGAGGACATTTATTTCTTTACTTTTCCCAAGAGAGGCAAACGATTATCTCTATTCGGGACTAGGCCAGGTGGCCAGTCTGTCGCTAGTCTCCGACTAGAGTTTTGTAATAACCAAACAAAGGACAAACAGATAAATATTAAAACTATCTCCCATCCTGAACTTAAAGTGATTTAATTTACTGTCACCATACTATGCTGGAGCGCATCATTGCATGTAGCTACCAGATCCCAAATGCAAATGGCAGTAGACTGTTACCGAGGCACCATCTTCAACTGGTGCGAGGTTGTGCTGGCAAATGTAAAAGGCCAACTGACTAGAGCAAAGAACAGACAACTAAAAAACTTTGGATATGGTTTCTTGGTTGTGAGATTTGGTCTAGAGAGGGTCCCTATGTTGGTCCCACAACATATTTCCGTTGAGGCTAGACTTCCATGAGAGCCTAGGATTATACGTTGGGTTGCAATGATGGCTCGTCATCCTGCGAAGGGTTCAGAGGTTGTCCGATTTCCACCTGAGTATTTTCGTTGGTTAAGGAACCAACTGTTTGTGATTGAGGATTTTCCATATGCTGGGATGGATTATCGTGGTGATCCAAACATGGATCTTCCACCAGGAGAGAAAAGGGATGATTCAGGTAAAATCATTTTCAACATTTTCTAAATTTTTAACTAATTTTTTTATTTATTTTTAAATCGTCCAAAACTAACAGTAAAAAGTTTTAAATGAAGATGTGGATCCAAAACGACCAGCCACTCTCCATCCCTATGAGAGGAGACACCCAGTTGCAGCAGTACCGGCCCCACAGGATCAATCTACACTGATCCTGACCGAATTGGAGAATCATCTAGAGCGTTTGACAGCAGATATTCCAGAGACTGGTATAGATGATATTCCACTTAGGTTACAACGCTATGTGATTAGGGTCCCAGGACCTTTTAGGAGGTTCCTTTGTAGGGTGGCCCGAGCAGTGGTTTCTTATCGTGATCATCATCAGGGATAGGATGATTGCCTTTGTAGACTCATATGACATGTTATGTCTTTTTGTACAATCATTTTTTGCCAATCATAAGGTGTTTTTCAACCTATGATCAAAGACGATGTATATTTGACACACTTCTATGCTATGATATATCACTATTACTGGCTATCTTGTATAACATGTTATGGAATGTTTTTAAATTTATTGTCTTGGTTATTGCAAATGTCTATTTAACATTCGAGAAGCAACTGAATCTACTAATGTATTTAAATATTTTGGAATATGCTGATATTCAATGTAGTCAAATTCACGTTCCAAGAGATGAACTCTAAAAAATAATCTTAATAACACTGGATTTCTAATGGCATAAACCCTGTTAAGTTGTAATACAACGAGTTTAGAATCTAACCTAACAATCAAACTTTGAATCCCAAATGAGATGGATTCAGATAATAACTCAATCACTGCACTATACTCTGCAATGTTATTCGTTGTTTGACAGAGGCTTACCCCATGCATAGATACTAACTGATCAGAGGGTGAATAGATAACCCAAGCTGCGGAAGAAATGTTTCGTTTACTACAACAAGCACCATCAGCAAAACCAATGTATGCTTGAAGAGACGTCGACATATGCAATATAAAGAGTAAAATCAAGATAAGTAGGAATAATGATAAAAACACTCTAAACTAGGCACACTTTCTAATCTAAAACACACCAACTAGAAAGAAACTATTCTAACAAAAATCTCCACACCGGAATTTAAGCATAATATCTTTTCAGATAAAGCCCATTTCTAGGTTTATCCAAAAAGACACCATCAAAATCTACCAATTCATAGGCCCCTTTTGCCAGCTTTCGCTTAACAACATAAGGACCATGCTAAATAGGTACAAATTTTCTAGCCCCTAGCTTATTGTTTGCTTGATCGTATAGTAAAACTAGGTCTCCTTTCGAAAAATTACGAGGTGTAACATTTAGGTCATACTGAGCTTTTATTCGTTTTGCATGAGTCTCGATTGCTAATGCAGCATCATGTCGATTCTCATCTAGCTGAGCTAAGTACAACAAACATTTCTCCTCTTCGAAAGTGGCTGGGAGTAATTCTATGGCTATTTGCAATGACGAAATTTCGCGTTCAATGGGTAACACTGCTACCAACTCGTAAACTAGTGAAAAGGAGTGAAACTAGTTGATGTTTTTACTGAGTTTTGATATGCAAAAGGTGCAGAAAATAACATGTTATAACAATTCAACCTATGAATACCAATGATTCGTTGGATCATAGTGACTAGAACTTTATTGATTGCTTCAACCATACCATTAGCCTATGTGTAATATGGAGTAGAACTATCGTGACATAGGCCAAGTTGATCTGTTAGTTCAGTCATCATGATGTTTCAAAAATGACTTCCATGATCAGTAATGATAGCTTGAGGAACACCGAATCTAGTAATTATATGATTGAAAATGAAAATTGCAGCATTTTTGCCATCTGCCAAAAATGTAGGCATCGCCTTGGCCCACTTAGTAAAATAATCTACCGCAAGGATGATATACGCATGCCCCTCGGCCGAGTGAGGGTTACATGTAATAAAGTTGATAACCCACTTTGCGAAAGGGTCGACAACAATTATAGGGTGGAGAGGAGCAGGTGGAGCACACATCTTACGATCAAAAATTTGACAATTGTGGCATTTCCGGACTGCATAGATACAATCTTTAAATAAGGATGGCCAAAAATAACCAATGCGCAATATCTTTTGGGCTGTGGCATACCCAGACATATGAACACCACATGCTCGAGTGACAGTCATTCAGAACCTTTTTAGCTTTTTCATGAGTTAGACAACGTCGGAAAATAGAATCCGCCCCACGACGATAGAGTTTATCTCTAATAATATTGTATTGTTGGGATTGGAAACGTATTTTCCTTCGCTGAGATCGTGAGATTTAAGGCTGAAAAGATTGGGTTTGGAGATAAAAATTATATCTTCATACCATGGATCAAGAGTACTGATAAGAAACAAGGATTCATCCACAATGGGTTCTTCCTTCACAGTTTCAGTATCAGTACGCGAGAAATCACACATCAGTTCCACAAAAACCAAAGATTTCTTTGCCTTGGATTTTTCAAATACTTGCAGGATAACTATCCATTTGGAATACTTGCCCCCGAGAAATTGTTTGGTCAAAATATACATCAAAGGGTTACAGTCAGAAATTACCGTGGTTTTGCGTAATAAGATGTAGTGACAAAATCTTTGGACAACCTGAACAACTGGCAAGGCCAATTTCTCCACATGCGAATATTTAAGCTCACTTGGATTCAAAGTTCAACTAAGATAGTAAATGACATGTTCATTGTTGAATTCATCTTCTTGAAATAAAGCCATCCCAATGGTGGAATGAGAAGCGGCGAGGTACAAAAAGTAATCCTGGTTGTAGTTGGGAGGATGCAATAACGGTGCATGGGTCGACGCATGTTTAAGTGCATCAAAAGATTTGTTAGCTATCTCATCCCAAAAGAATGGAGTACTCTATTTCAACAACCTGGTAAAACCTTTTTTTATCTCGACGTAGTTAGGAATGAAACGACGTAAAAAGTTTGCTTTCCCTTGCAAACTTTGGAGTTGGCGAAGAGTCGAAGGAGGAGGTAATTTGACAATAGCTTCAACCTTCGAGGGATCGACATGAATTCCGGCTTTTGAAACAACAAATCCCAGTAAACGACCTGTTTCTATAAAAAAACACATTTGTGTGGATTCAACCTAATTCGATAATGCCTACATCTCATAAAGATTGCTCGTAAATGAGTGAGATGATTGGTTCTACGTAATGAATGAGCAGGTAAATCATCGAGATAAGGCTGCACAATGTGCTTGATGTCATGAAATGTGTAAGACATAGCCCTTTGAAAAGTTGCTCCGGCGTTCTTCAATCCAAAAGGTAATTT